>JALMQS010000055.1:11368951-11675051 GCA_024734495.1 Forficula auricularia | reverse complement strand
GAAGAATGAAAAAAGATAAAGAATTAATAAATAACATCAAAAAATTAGAAAATTATATTACTTCGGCCATATATTACGTAACTCTAAATACAAATTTCTGCAGCTTATTAAAATTTCAAGGGAAAATGGCCATTAGATGAGGACCGGGAGAAAAAGGACATCATGGTTAAAGAATCTGCGGCAATGGTTCAGGAAGACTTCCTTAGAGTTGTTTCGGGGGGCGCCGTCAATAAAACAATCACAGCCAAAATGATCACTTAACATTCACTGAGCGGATAGGGACCAGAAGAAGAAGAAGCAAGTTACAACAATAAATGTTATAAACTTAACAAATAAACTATGAGATAAATTTATTACATGCTTTTATTTATTTACTTCTACAAAGCAGTTTGCAAGAAAACTCAAAATCTAATCAGTTCTTTGTTTTAAAAATCAGGAAACAAATCAAAAATTTAGGCACCAGAACGAACTTTACACGACCTTCCGTTCTCTGGTTGACGTTGGTATCTGAATTCTCACACGCACTGAAACATAAACAGTTTGACAGAAAAAATCATACTTTAAAATGATTCACACATTTCAGTTTTTTTTTTTTTTAATGATAGTATTTTTCTACACATCTTTGTAATACACCTTTCTTCTATTTTGCCTTCCTTTGGTCGCCTAAAACATTCATTAGTACTATTTTATTTTGATATAAATCAAAATTTATTAAAATATAAATGAAAATACAAAAAAAATTCTGTGGCTTCCTTGGAGCTGTATTTTTCCTATTCTATTCTAATTCATTTAATTAAAATAAGTAATTTATATATTATGTTGGTATAAAAGAGGTCAATGAAAGTCGTATGGGGCGTACACTACTTTATTTTGAAATAGATATTAATTTCATTAGGATGAAAAGTTGGTTAGACAACAGCGCCGCCTTTAGATTTTACGCGGATAGATTAATTCTCGCCTATACTGTTAGTTCAGTTGCATAAAGAAGCAAGGGTTCCCAAGAAATTTGTTCTTTCTACGGAATCGAGTTACCTTTTGGAGCCACAGAAAATTTTTCGAGAGGACGATAGAAAAAATCAATGGAACTTTTAAGATAGATTTATAAGGATCTTATTCTCAAAAATGGTTAACAGGATTTGGATGATTACTATTAAAATATAGTGAATAAAAGATAAATTAAAGATAAAAAAATTGAGCTGACGTGTTCTGATGTGGCCATCCACTTGATTTTACCATACAACCTGGCATTTAAAATTATTTATAGGGGGGGGGTTAATTTTTGCATTTTTATACTTTACTTTTTTATTTTAGGTTAAAAATAAAATAAAATGAGAGAGTCTTCTGTTTTTAAATAAAATAATTTTTAATTATTTCTAGAGACTATAGTTTCGAAGGCATAGCCTTCATCATCAGTCTATCACAAATATTTCAAATTAGTTACAAATTAAGATTTATACATAGAAAATTTGAAAAATATATAATGTCTTTTCTTCATGTTTCTTCTTGGGAGTTTAGAATATACCTGGATCAATATCTGGGTTACTCTTTTGTTTAGGTATTTTCTAAAGAGTTTTACCTGAATGAATGGAATGTTTTAAAAAAGGGTCATTGATAATTTCTAGTTTCATTTAAAGATTCAATTGGGCTTTTTTTCAAGGATTTTAATATTTCAATGGATTCTTTTAAAGAAAGAATTAAGGGGTCATTGACTTCTTTGATGTTAATTTTGAATTGATCTGGAAAACTATGATTATTAGCATTTAAATGCCCTGCAAATGCATAATTTTCATATTTTAATTTGTAGGCTCTCTTGTGTTCATTGATCCTAATAGATAAATTTCTTTCCGTTTTTCCTATATAAGTTGCATTGCAATCTTGGCATGTCAATTTATATACACCGGATACTTTCATTTTCCGGAATTTTATCTTTAATTTGACTTAATTCACTTCCTAATGTATATGGTGATCTAAAGATTGTTGCGTACCTAAAGATTTTAATTTATGCTTTATTCTTTCGGACATCTTACCGCCAATATGGTAATATTAGTTTTGGCAGATCTTTAATTTGGGAATTTTGTGAATAGATTAAATTTAAATTTGATTTTTGAATTTTACCTTTTAATATTTGATCTATTAAATTGAACATAAAAGAAAAAACAGACCTAAGTGATTTAATGGGTATATCAAATCACAATTTTTTTCCAATACAACGATAAATTTTATGAACAAAAAAATGGTTTAGCAATCGGAAACCCTCTGTCACCATTATTTTGAAAATTTTCCTAAAACATTTCGAAAAACAATTTTTAAATATAAAGTGCGAATTCTCTCAATATATAAAATATTATTATAGATATGTTGACGATGTGATTGTCTTATGGACGAGACTGAAAGAATTCTCCTTAAATTCATAAAACATATAAATTCATTATGAAAAAATCAAATTTACCGTAGAAAAAGAAAAAGAAAAACATTAAATTATTTAGACCTTAAAATTAAAATTGAAAAAATAAACACACATTCGAAATTTATAGGAAAGATATATCTAGATACCGTAATTCACAACATGGCTTGTCGACCAATGTCACATAAATTAGCAGCATTCCATTCAATGATCCACCGTTTAAATAGTATCCCATTAAAGAAAGAGCATTTTAACAGAGACGAGATAATCAAAAGAAATAGCTATAAATAATGGTTATGAAAGCAATTTAATAGATCAAATATTAAAAGGTAAAATTCAAAAATCAAATTTAAATTTAATCTATTCAAAATTCCCAAATTAAAGATCTGCCAAAACTAATATTACCATATTATGGTAAGATGTCCGAAAAATTAAAGCATAAATTAAAATCTTTAGGGTACGCAACAATCTTTAGATCACCCTATACATTAGGAAGTGAATTAAATCCAAATTAAAGATAAAATTCCGGAAAATGAAAAATCCGGTGTATATAAATTGACATGCCAAGATTGCAATGCAACTTATATAGGAAAAACGGAAAGAAATTTATCTATTAGGATCAATGAACACAAGAGAGCCTACAAATTAAAATATGAAAATTATGCATTTGCAAGGGCATTAAATGCTAACAATCATAGTTTTTCCAGATCAATCAAGAGTAAATTGATCAAAGAAGTCAATGACTATAATTCTTTCTTTAAAAAGAATCCATTGAAATATTAAAATCCTTGGAAAAAAGCCCAATTGAATCTTTAAATGAAAAACTAGAAATTATCAATGACCCTTTTTTAAAGCATTCCATTCATTCAGGTAAAACTCTTTAGAAAATACCTAAACAAAAGAGCTGCTTAGATATTGATCCAGGTATATTCTAAACTCCCAAGAAGAAACATGAAAGAAAAGACATTATATATTTTTCAAATTTTCTATGTATAAATCTTAATTTGTAACTAATTTGAAATATTTGTGATAGACTGATGATGAAGGCTATGCCTTCGAAACTATAATCTCTAGAAATAATTAAAAATTATTTTATTTAAAAAACGAAGACTCTCTCATTTTATTTTATTTTTAACCTAAAATAAAAACAATTCCTGTTACCATCGACAGTGAAATCTTTTATTTACTTTTACTTTAATTGAAATAGTTTCAGCCGTTTTTTAGATATTTTAAAAAAAAGAAGGGAAAATACCACTTTTTTCATGAACGATTACAATAGTTGACCATACCCCCCTGTATGGTAAAGTAAAAATAATCTTAAGATGAAATTAATAAGACCTTCGTTTGCTTGATGGATTATATATATATATATATATATGCATCAAGCAGAGGACAACCTCAGTGTTTTCTCCTTATCAATCATCAACCGTATTACTCTTTGCAAACTAAATCTTTTCAATTAATCTTAAGATAATTGAGAATTTTTAGGTCCAAGAAGATAAGTCTTCGGCGAGTCTTTTTCTCACTCATTTCCAAACTTTATCTGTGTTCTCAATTAACTATTTTGTTTTGTTTGTAATTATTGTGTGCAGGTGAACCTTCGCTCGAAGATGGCGAGACACTTAACAACATCGATTATTCCAATTCCCTGGAGCCAATTCATTCGGAACTTCTGAAACGTGCTGTGAGTCATCTTCACCATGTATGCCTGAAATTTGCTGCTCTGACACCAAACAATTTTGCTATATTATTTTATTATCATTATTACTAATATATATCTTTTATTTTTCCTTCTTCATCCATCTACTTCAACTTCTTCTAGTCTAATTTAGGAAGTCGAGTGAGTATATTTTAATTTTTATTATCAAAATAGTAATTATTTTGAAAAAAAAATCTTAATAGAGGAAAAAGTGAACATTGTTGAAAAGTTAGGTATATTGACATTTTCTCTATGATGAATCGATTTTTTGCAATGTTTTTAAAGACAATAGATATTTGATTTCGCGGGTCACTCGATTCGCAACTAGTTTGAAATTATTATAAATTGATCAAAGCTTTGAAATTTATATTTTTTAATAATTATTCATTTTCTTTGTATGCCATATTCGATTCCTTGCTTTGACGATAGAGTATCTTTTCTATAGAAATTTTCTTGGGCAAATTTCTCAGACGGGTGATTTTTCTTTGTCACCTATTAGATTTTCGAATTCCTGTCACTTTGCTCAATACACTACAAATTTTCGATTTTTTTTTCTGAATTTATCTCATATGTTCTTTGTGGTTTCTTATTATAGGGGCGATTCTTTTACGACTGACTCCGCTTTTCGCATCCCGTTTTTCACATATTTGTGGTTTATAAATTAAAAAAAAAAATGAGAAGAGTTATTTTATGATTTAAAACCCTCATTTGATCATCAAAAAAATTAACAAATATTATCCTTGCGTAGAAACAAAAGCATATGGAATTTAAATATATTTTGTTTGAAAACGTCTTCTTTGTCATTCAAATAATGTTTTTTTCTTAAAGTATTTTAAAGGAATTTGAATTAAATTGTGAAATAGATTTATAAACATAAATTTTTATTACTATATTTTAGATATTTTTTCCTTCCAACATACGAAACAAGTGTTGTATTTTCTGTAAATGTAAATGTAGGCTGAGACAATGGAACTTTTTTATATTCCAGAAGTTTTGGTGGAATCCGTTTATTTTTTCTCATTGTTCCAACCATTGTAAGCAGTGGCATAGACAGAACATTTTCATGGGAGGGGGGGGGGGGTTAATCCACAAAGCAAAATATTAAGAGGGAATTTTTTTTTTATTAAAACAAATAGGTACTTCAAGAAATTAAAAAAGAACATGGTTCTTGATTAAACATATGAAATATATTTAATTACGGTTAGTTTTTCTGGTTTTGATAGTATATACTGACAAAACTTGCATCAGCCACGAAAACCAAGTAGGTAATTGTTCGTCGACAGTCATACATGCAGATGGATTATAGAAGTTTGATAATATGTCCGACCATTTCTCAAATAATTCACGTATCGGTGCAAACTTGTCAAGAGATTTTTGTTGCCGTCTTCTAATGACATCATCGAACCAAAATATCATATATATGAAGTTTTATTGGCATGATTGCTCTAAAAATTCTCGAATAAATAAGTCAGAGATTCGTTTTTAGATCTATGAAAATAAAAAAGATTAATGAAATTTATTTAGAAATAAAAAGAAAACTTTAACAATTTACATGTAAACACCAGATAAAATAAGTACAGCAAGATATGCTGCAACAAATTTGAGACGATTTCGTTTCTGTTTTCTCCGAACTATGCCTTCGCAAATGCGTTTGAATGTTTCAAAATCAAATTTTCAATAGAAGATGGAAAGAAAAGCAAAAAAGTATCTTTGAAACAATCGACACGAGTTCTTGCAAATCTTGTTGTCCCAGGACGAATAGAGAAAACATTCTCATTCGATAATCTTCAAACACGACGATTCGTAGGCTCTGAGTGCCATCTTTTGAAATAAATAATAGATCAATTCCTACACTGGAAAGTACTGAATCATCGATTTCATAATCTTCCTCTTCTTCAAAATCAGATTCCATTGGTCGCCATGGTCGCTACTTGATGAAGGATCATTATCTTCTTCAGAGTCTGATTCAAGAATCACTGCTTCGATTTCCTCGTTAGTTAAATATTTTGTTCTTGCCGTGTTTTATTATATAATATATACGTATTGTTAGTTCAAAACTGTATTCAATAACAACCTTCACTCGAAATAAAAATTGTCTATGCAGAATGAAATAGAAAATACATTGTAATTCCATATGCGTAGAAAACGCATGAAGGTTAGACAATGTAAGTTCTTAAATATATTAACTCCAGATTTCACCCAGTTTCATGAACCTAAGTTAAGCGATTTAAATAAAAAAACGAAATCAAAATCGGATCTGCGTAGTTTTCTACGCATGGATCAGACTATGGTTAAAACACGGTTTTTCAAGAAAAGTCAGATTATATTTATGTTAAAAACTTGATTATTTCACAGAATTGAATTCTTTGAAAAATTTGAGAAAATCCGATGACATTGACTCTAATTTTAAACATAAAAACAAATCTTTAAGACGTCATTGAAATTATTTCTAAATATTATCTGCCTGAAAGGATTGAATTTGTTTGATACAAACGTTAATAGTAAAATATCCCCCTTTAGAGAATCATAATGAATAGTATATTTTCCAATTAATAAGAAGGAAGTGAAGGTAAAACGGAAGATCCGCAACAAATATCTAAGCAATTTATAAACGTGAAGGTGGAAACAAAGTTAGAGACAACAGTGATGAAAGAGAGAGTTGAAGGGCTCGGGGTTTAAGAAGTTAAGCCCATTTCTAAAGAGAGAGGGAGGTTTGGAACATTTTAATACCTCTACCTACATCTTTATTAACATAAATAATTTAAAATCAATTTAGCCACATGAATTTCTAACACATCTTGAATCTGCAATTTTCTTTTCAAATGAGAGCAATTAATTGAAATTTTTCACGACGAATTTTTTACTTTTATAATAATAATATTTAATACTAGCTGCAAGGCCCGCCTTCGGCGGCCCACTTGCTAGCCAGGAGCCATGCCCCCAACCCGCGAACCCCACCCTCACACTCCACTCCCACCCACCAGACCCCCCGAAACCCACCTAGCACCCACGCACCTTGCCTAACCCCCGCCCCCACACCACCACCCCAACACTCCATCCTGCACCACACCCAACCCCCGTACCACCCCACTACGCCACTGGACCCTCACCTGGACCCCCCAATCCAGCAACCCTGCACCACCACCCCGCACCCCCGTGACCTCTACCCCACCTAGCCCCCTGGACCCCCTACTCCGCCTTACTCCTTCACTCCACCCCCGTTCCACCCCGCGCACCCCATGCCCTAACCCACTCCCCATTCCACCCCCGCACCCACCTTCCGCACCTAGTTTTTGCATTTCTAGCCTTCTAGTGACCCACAGATTATGTATACAAAATTTGGTTGAGTTTGGTCTAAGAGCAAGAATTTTCATTTTTTGACCCTCTCCCCCATTTTGGGTGGTAGTTTTTGCATTTCTAGCTCTCTAGAGGCCCACAGATTATGCATACAAAATTTGGTTGAATTTGCTCCAAGGGCAAGAATTTACATATTTTTCACCCCCACCCTTTTTTTTGGGGTGTTTTTTTAAACAAAAGTTGTCAGAAATCACATCCCCTACAACTTTGCTCATTATAAAATTTGCTGTAGAGTTAATAGTTTAGGAGTTATTTGATAATTTTCATTCGTGCGCCCCCCCCCCCCCCAAACCCCCTTCTGGGGTCAAAATATCAAAACGTTATTTAGCTAAAAACGTAAGTTAGAAGACATCTGATACAAATATGAAATTTCATTTATAATCCCTAGGCCGTTTTGACGTAAATCGTGAACAACTTTTCGCGGAAACCACTGAAACAGACAGGCTTATTAATTAGAAATATAACTTTTTTCTCTATTAAATTTTTTTTTTGTTCAAATTTAATATTTTTCTTCTAAGCATTATAATCTAAGAAAAAAATTAATATTTAAATTTTCTTTTTTTTTTTTTTATGTGCCATCTTCTATAAACTGGTTAATGATGAAATAATTATTTGGTCTTCACTTTATTAAACATTTATTCTCTATTGAATGATAAACAATAAAGTTGGTAAGTATATTATTTTTAATTTCATATTTATTAAGTGGTAAATTTATAAAGGCATTATCATAATTGTGTTATTCTTTCTTTTCAGATGTGCCGTGTAAGTAGAATTATAATATTTTAATTCATAATGATTAATTGGAATATACAAAATGCACCTTCATATGGACCAATTTTTTATTTTTTTATAATTCTGGAAAATACTATTTTATTCGAATTTTTTCCGTATCCCCTATAGAATTTTCTATAAAAATACGCATTTTGTGGTCCCCAGAGCACAAAAAGAGCTTAAATTAGGGGTTTATTTTATTATGATATCTGATATAAAATTCCCTTTAATTTTTTCTTTAGATAAAAAAACAAAACAAAAAAACAATCTTATTTTAAAAATAGTTAAGAAATCATTCTTATTCGTCGTTCCTAAGCAGAGAATATCCCATATTACCTATATAATTGTTCATCATTTTAACTTAATAAAGGCATGAAACTCCTAGTACGAATTTCTTCTAAAATTTTGTGGCCCTCTATCAAATTCCCTTTAAAATTAATTAAATTAAAAAATGGCTTAGTTCTACTTAATAAGGTCTCAGACCCAAGGATAAAAAATATTTAGAGATTTCTTCTTATTATTATATATGTATTGTATAATCATGAGAGAGTGTCATCTATTAGATCCGATGGAATGGATTATTATTGATTATATGTCAGAAGGGTTGTAAAGATATGTAATTATATATATATGCGGACTAGTAAAATTTCTCCGCGGACCACTGGTGGTCCGCCGGACCAGCGGTTGAGAATAGCTGTAATAGATGACACACTCTCATGATTTTCTAAGAAAATTTAAATCTATTACTATCTGAAACATGAAATCTCTCATATTATTATAAATATTATGTAGATATATAGAATATTAGATTTAAATTATTTAGAGATATCTTATTTAGTTTACTCGGAACAATGCTCTGGCATACAAACAGTCATTGTAAAGACTTTAAATGGATTCACTTTTGCATTAATACAGAATCTAAAAAACGCTGTATTTGAATGAAATATAATTTAAAATTAAAGATAATTATCTATCAGCTAGATATAACACAACAAGATTCTGGTTCAAATCGATCAAAAGAAGTATCTATTCTTTTACTTCAGGTATTTTTATGTTTTTTGTGATTATACAAGAAAGGCTTTAAGGATATATAAAAAAATTGGGAGACTAGTTATATAAGATTGTTTGAAAATATTTAGAAGCTTTAAAGTTTTTCCCAGATTTTTTATTATTAAATATGAACTTTTAAGAAGGTCATATATAAATAAATGTAGACTCAGGACATTATCAATTCGTGACGTTTCGCCTTTTATTAAACTTTCTTCAGGCCCTTAAACATGTAATATACACTCGTTGAGTTATAAGGAAAACATTAAATGGCAAGCCTATTTATCTGTAACCAAGTTTGCATTACAATATCAAGAGACTGAGGAAGCCTTAATGAAACCTAGCAAATTGATAAAGTGCTGAATCAACACTTAATTATATATATATATGTGATCTTTACCCTCTTAAAAATTTAACATTTAATAAAATTATGGATATTCAAAATTATTTTTGAAAAAAAAAAAAATATTTAATTCAACTTTTGACAGTATAATACTTGATTCAAATAATCTGGTGGCTGATGTTTATAATCAAAATTCTTCTGTATTTTATATAAATAAGTTGAAAATTGAAAAGTTTTTGTTTTGCCGAGAGTAGCAGAGTTGTTGATTCACAAAGAGAAACAAAGAGGTTGTCCTCTGCTTGATGCAAATAAACATACACACACACACACACATATATATATCTCGATATATATGTGTGTATGTTTATTTGCATCAATCAGAGGACAACCTCATTGTTTCTCTTTGTATATAAATAAGTGTTTAAATTTATTTGTTGTAATTTTTAATGTTTTTGCTCTTTTGATTATCTAAAATTTAATTCTACAGCTTTTAATTCAAGAATAAATTTAATGAGTGAAAATCTTTGTGATTAAAACTTTTCGTATTTTATCCACTTACAAAGGACCACCAATTGCCTTTTTGAAAGTTTTCGAAATTGCTAGTAAATTGACCATTCTATATACTGGTGCACATTTGCCTTCTAATCCAACGTAATCATTATCCTTTACTCAAAGTTTATTTTAATCAAAAACTAAAATTATCATCATTTGTTCTTCGTTTTTATGCGGACAATAACAGCTCGACAGTCGAGTAAGTAATTCTTCATTAGTCAATTAATTTTTCGATTTATATACAATAATAATAATAATTTTTTTTCTTTTTCATTTCTTGCCATTCATAAACCAGAATTGTGGAGCGGTAAATATATATTGATTTTCAAAGAATATCATTTCGATTGTTATATAGAAAAAAGTCACAAGTCAAAAAAAGTAGATTTTTTAGGAGAATCTTTAAAGATTTGTTAAACAAACAATTAAATTTCTAAACTTATTATTTTATTATTATTATTTCTTTTTAGAATACGAATTTTTCATAAAATTATATTATTTCATGAACATTATGGATTGAAATTAGCCGGCCAATGCGATTAAGAATTACATTCTGAGGATTCCGTAGCTTATATTTTTTCCAAAATACTTGAGCTATCATATTCGTTCTAATTTGGCGTTGATAGAGAGAAAATAATGAAAATGGAATTTTTTCATAATTAAATTAAGCCACTTCTGAACGCTGACAGGTACAAAAATCACATAAAAATATATAATTACTATTTACAAAAAATTATTTTATAAATATTTAAATTTTTTATTTAAATAAAAAGTAATTTCGTCATCAAGACAATTTGATCATTGTCTATATTCAAAATATGTAATTTATTTAGTGTTGCTTTTTGAGTCTTAAGGTAGTTCTTTCACAAATGCGAAAATTCAAGAAGTCTTTGAAAATTGGCATATAAGTCATTAAAATCATAATACACATACTGTTAAAATTTGAAGACGATTTACCACATCAAACATGAAATAATTGCAAATAAAAATGACATTTTTACATAGGGTAGATAGAGAAAGGGTGGGGATATGATCATTATTTTATTTTGTTTCATTGAAGAACTTTCACCATCTTGATGAAAAACTAATATTTGTTAGAATAATATATTCGGAGTAACTTAAAAAAAAATTGAAATTATTTACCTCTTAGTTTTGATAAAAAAAAAAAAAACATATTTGGGCGATTATTTTTAGTGGAGAAGATATAAGCACAATGGCTTGGAAACGATCCGGCAAGTATGTGTGTATCCATTTAGAGATTTCGTAGTGTGAGTGGACAGTCACATTAAAAATCATAACCTAAAATTTTAGTTCCGTTCATATTTATAGAGTGGTTACGAGGCTAAAACTTTTTGTGTGGATTGTCGCGAAAGAACCTCCTTAAGTTACGTAGGTACACATTGGACAATTATCGGTCGATTCGAGCCGTCTGCCTAATAAAAATTATACAACAAAATATACGAATCGACCGATGATCGTCCAAGTGTACGTAGCTTTAGAAAAAGCAACTTTTTTCTTTTTTAATTGAAAATTTTCTATTGATAAAGGGAGAAATTATCGATTTTCGGTTTAATTAAACCTTTAAAGAGAAACAAAGAGGTTGTCCTCTGCTTAAAGCAAATAAACATACACACATATATATCAAATATATTGTATATATGTATATAATATTATTTATTTGTTTGAGATTATAGTTTCGAAGGCTTGGCTTTCATCATCAGTCTTTTATTAACCTTCCAGCTGGCGCGCTGTCTAATTTCCCATGAGCGGGCGGTTTTCTTAAATTTTACCTAATCTAGTTTTCTCTATGTAAATGGTGTTTTCTTTATATTAATGTTTGAGAATTTCTGTAAGGTTATAAAAAATGATAAATGACAGTACTTTTAAAAAAATATATTTGATTTTCTTAAACAAAAAACTAAACAACACTAATTATTTCTTCTGGCTCTTTTTGTGTTAGCGGACTACGAGCCATAATGGAACACGTCTAAAACCAAAAAATACATTTAGCTATAAAAAGAAACGATATAAAATGAGAAAAAAAATGAAAAAATTAGTTTATTTAATATACTTATACTTTAAGGCGCGTGTCGTAAAATTTACGCTCAACGGAAATTCGCAAATATCAGTTAATAACAAAAACTTTTAAGCACACCTGTAGTTTAGAAAAACCCTGACCCTCGAATAGCTAGGAGCTCGATTCTTGAGACTAAGTGGTAAAAGTGGTGGAAGCGAAAACGTAAATTTTAGAGTGACTAAATAGGGAGAGTGGCGACACGTACGGTCATCCGCCGTTTGTAGTCGTTTTTTAAATTGAAGAATATTGGAAATTTAAGAAAACTAATATTTAAACACATTCTTTACACATATTAAAGATTATTTAATTAAAAATAAAAGGTAATAATAAAAATATTATCTTAAATTTCCTAATATTATTTAGCTTAAAATACGACTTAAAATGGCGGATGGACCTATGTGTCTCTACTGTCTCTATAGAGTCACTGTAGTAAATTTTATCACAGCGTGCCCTCTGGAAGGTTAATTATAAACATTATTTTTCATGGGGTCAGTAGCGCGTGGATATTGAACATTTTTGTTGTTACTCAGCCGGACAAACAGACGGATGGGGAGACAAACATTGACTAACCTTTAAACAGAACCCTAAAAAAGTTAAGTTATTGTTAAAAATTATTTTTCATATTTTGGTTAAATAAATTTTACGTTCTCTATTTTCATTTTTAATGAATTTTACAATTCGTCTATTTTTACAATAGTTTCATGATTATAGGTATAAATATGCCAATAAAATTCTCGTTGAAAATGAAATTAAAAAATCCTCGCACCAGCTATCCGCAAATGAATATTTATTCGGGTTTGAATAGAACCGATTTCATTTTTTAAATTATCGTGAATAATTGAAATCTAATGAGTTACAATATTAATACCCAAGAATAACTAGAATTGATAATGAGAATCGTACCCTCCATCCCCTTGGATAAGTCTATGGCAATTCAAATTTAACAGACTAAAACTTAGAAAATAAAAATATATATATTAAAAATTATTTAAAAAAACGCTTTTATTTCAAAATGCCCTTTTGAAAGAATACAATTTCAATACTCAAACTATTGAAAATTTGTAGTCTTTCCGTTCTATTTGGTACACACATATTATTATTTTTTATCTACATTTTCATTTGACACAATAATAATTATTAACTTTTAAATAAATAAATAATAAGTACTTGCCATAAAAGTATTATTTTATATGTTTTCATTAATTTCTCCCTAATTACATTTTAAAACCCTCTTACTGCAAAAAGCCTTAGACTTATCAGGTTTCTTCAAAACCTCACAGAAATAAAATCGTATTCTCATTTAAGAGGGTTCGTGACTGTTTATCATTTTTATAAGAAAATTCTTAAATTTTTACCATCGAATCATTGATGCATTAAATATTTATTCTCGAAATTTGACGTTGATCGTCTGTCCCATTACCGAGAAATAAATTATTGAAAATTGTCTTTTTATGGAACATGGAAGTAAATGGACCCAGCTTTTAAAAGGGCTATAACTTCTATACACATTATACCGTTTTCAACAAATTTACACAGATCAATAATTAAACTTTTATGAATCGAATGATACATTTTTCAATAGATTTGACAGTCTAGTTAATTAGTTATTCATAAATGTAAAAATAAAAAGTTATTTGCAGCCAACAGAATATAATAAAAGCACTATCTTGAAATCGATTTTGTGTTAAATAAATGTTTTTATAATGAGAAAAAATTTATTTCAATATTCTTTTTATTAATATTTTCAAAAGAAAGTTAAATAACCTCATTATTAACAAAAAATTTTATTAAAAAATTTAGTAGGCAGACGTTGTCACTCTGTAGAAATACGAAAGATTTTTTCGAAGATCAACCAGATAGATAAGCTGGTTCGAACCTCATTAACTGGAAATTTAATTTTTGAATCAAGATTAAAAATTGAAAATTTTAACTTGTGACATTTTTCTTAATAACTATCGATTTATATTTTAATAAATATTTTTTAGCTAGAATCTTTATCTATCATTCCAGTTCAATTTAGGTAAAAAATTTGGACAATTGTCTTGGCTACGAAGTGATGATTACAAGCGGCGCAAGTGGGAATTCTTGATGGCTAACAGGTGGCAAAAGGACGGCGATGGCTTACAGGTTAGTCACGTGATCGTTCTTTCGTGTCAAACAACGATAGTAAATCGAAACGGAACTTACTAAAGTCGTTGGATTTAAATAAAACAATTTCCTACTCAAGATTATTATTACTTTAAGAAGTTATTTTTAGTTGTAAAGAGAGGGATTGTTTTGACATTTTTCAACTAATTGAATGTAATAAAATGATATTAAAGTTAACCATAAAAAATATTCAATAAAACGTATTTTATCAAAATTATAAGAATAAATTAAAGATTATGTTTTATGTATAATATTAATGTTTTTATATCCATTTATTTTTAACTTGGATCCTTTTTTAACCGACTTCAAAAAAGGAGAAGGTTCTCTATTCGATTGAATTTTTTGTTTGTGTCTATGTTACCTCATATCTCCGCCAATTGTGTACCGATTTTGATAATTTTTTTGCATTGGGTTCAGTCTAGCTTCCGATTGGTCCCGTTTTTTCGTTGTTATTAGACCTTTTTTGTTAGGTTTGTTCAAGCCTAACTTCTTTGTTTATGAACCGATTCTTTTTTTTATTGGAAAGGGGGTATCTTAGGGATTGTCCCATATTAATTTTGTCAAGTTCTGATGATATGACGAAATAACGTATATCTCCAATTCTTATGAGCAAATAATCGAAATTATGATAAATAAAATTTTTTATAAAAACAATCTTATAACATTCATTTAAAACCCGCAAACGTTTCAAGAGAATTTTTATATTTATGAATTGAATTTTATTATCATTTTCTGATTCATTCGCCTAACGCTTTCTCTTACGAGATGCATGCAAGGTATTATATTAAGTCTCTATTAATAACATCACTAAAAAGAGAAAATAAAAATAATTTTTATAAAAAAAAAAAAATAAAACTGACTTCAAAAAACTTAAATTCAACAAATAAAATAATAATAACTTAAAAATAAAATAAAATCCACTAAAAGGTAAAAAATAATTATCTTATTTAGCTACAGCTAAAACGACGAAATATTAACATGAAATTACTTTTTGAAGACGGTGCCAAACATACATTTTATGAATCGCACTTGACGGATTTTACTTAGTACGTTTGGCGGGTATAGTTTGTTTAGCACCGACTTCAAAAAGTAATTTCATGTTAATATTTCGTCGTTTAGTTGTAACTAAATAAGAGAAGATTAATTATTTTATACCTTTTAGTGTATTTTATTTTATTTTTAAGTTATTTATATTTTATTTGTTGCATTTAATTTTTTTGAAGTCGGTTTTATTTTTTTTTTTATAAAAATTATTTTTTACATTCAAAGAAAAAAATGTCTTTTTTGATTTTTACTTATCTCTATCTCTGACTGTCTATGGAATAAAGGTGTGAATGATATTATTTCGTCGTTTAGTTGTAACTAAATAAGATAATTATTTTATACATTTTAGTGGGTTTTATTTTATTTTTAAGTTATTATTATTTTATTTGTCGAATTTAAGTTTTTTGAAGTCGGTTTTATTTTTTTATAAAAATTAGCTGTCCATCTGTTCTTCTTAGACTTTCTTGATAGAATCTTGTAATTTAATTGAGATTTACTTAACAAGCCTATTTTTTGAAATTTTGCACACTTACGTATTTGCGACGACAAAACACTGTAAGCAAAAAATCTACTCCATGGGTGGGAAGCATAATTTAAAATTCTAAGCCTTTTGTTTGATCTCAAACAAATTTTTTTTTTTTTGTGCGGGGGTTCCTACGGCCTTTGCCGCATGCCGCATTTCGCACGCCATACGTCTCTATCTTGGATGTCATCCGGGCTTATATTACACAATTATAAATAACTATTTAGAACGCTTTGAAGCTAGTGGTGAAAAAATTAGCTATTCCGATAATTATATAAGTCTTCTAAATTTAGAGCATTTCAAGCGTATCGAATTAAATATTAAAAACTCTTTTATTTCAAATTGCAGTAAAAAAATAAATAATAAATAATAAATAATACCAAATAAATAATAAATAAAAATAAATTTTAAGTAAATTTTCTTTTGGAGACGTAATCGGAGAATTCAATGGAAAATTGATGAAAAGGCAGCGAAGGATAGCCAAAGATAAAATATTGAATAATCTAATTTATTGGATCTTCATTTTCATCCTCTTAAAACTCGACGTTTCGGAGCCTATGTTTTTTTACTTTATCCAATGCGAAGCATAGGGAAAGTATTGTAATCGGTCGTCTCGCGGCAAGCGTGACTTCAAAGGGTTCTCAGGTAAAGACTACGGAACCCATGGACTCAATTAAAGTCACAAATTGTAGTATTCAATTAGGTTGAATTTTAGCACGTGACGGTTTTGCCAAAAATTACATGGGGTCTCGTCGAGAGGCCAAAAAGTGCGATTTTGTCATTTAGTGCGTGCGGATGTATGTATGCATGTATGTATGTATGTATGTTATCGATTTTTTGGCCCACGATTTTTTCCACACCGTTTTACCGATTGAAACGAAATTGAAAACCTTCCATTAGTTTAACAAAATGAAGCGCTGATTAGTTTTTGGTATATTAATTTTGTTTATTGGGCCTCCGAGGAGCGGGCCGCCTCTTACAAAGATAAAGTTACACCTTCAGCTTACAATATAAAGTTCATTACACCTTCAGCTTCAGAACAAATAAATTCAGATTCAGAGCGGGTGGATGAGAGAGCCAGGATTAATCCTGACTCACATTTCACATTTCTTTTTTTTTTTTTTGTATTTACAATTAATAATCATACGCCACCCGCTCTATATGTTCTTCTGCTGAAAGTGTAAAAATTAAGGAGAGATCCCCTCATCGCCCTATATGTCAAATTGTTTATTGTTTTTTGCGACATACCCAGGGCGATGAGGGGCCAACAAACATTAGTACTTTATTTCAGTACCTTTTTAAATATGTGAATAAGAAAATTTTTAGAGTAGGTAACTAGGTGTTAAGGAACCATAGTAGCACAATGTTTCAAACTATATAGTAACTATATTGTCCCTATATAGATTTTGAGAAAACTTTATTTTCTTCTTTTTAGTGCATTTTGAAATAAAAGAGTGTTTATTTATTTTATTTTTCTATATTTTTAAACTGGAAGTCCTAAAGCTAGAAAGCCCAAAATCAATTCTTAGTTATGGAAATATATTGGGTTATTTTTCTAAAATCTTTCAAATATTCTAATAGTTATCTTGGGTATCGTATCTAGACGGAGAGACAGACACACATAAAAAGATATGTACTTAATTCATAATTAAATAAGAAAAAAAATAGCTATTCTAGAATCGATTAATCTTAAAATTTGTCATTTTAATTCACTCTATATACCTGACAATGTATTGGAATTTAATAAAAATAGAATTTTATTATTTATTTTATCACGAGTACCTATATCTAATATTCTCTTTATATATTTTTAATATATGCTATTTTTACTTAAATACATTTTTTTATTTTTATTTTCCAGCCTCTGAATGAAAGAAAACGACAATGGAAATGGAACATCACAAAGAAACGATAAAAATACGATCAAATCTGCAATCTAAAATTTCTGAACAACCATTTTACCTCTCTATCTCATCTATTTAGTCTATTAATTTTATTAAGTGTAATAAAATATAATTTTGGAATATATTTTGTTTTAAAAATATAAATTCTTTGATAATGTATTAAATACGCAATGCTTTCAAATAATTCAAATACATATTTACATAGAAAATGTAAAATTATCCTTTATATTATTGAATTAAATGTATTTTCAAGAAATATATACATACTACTACTATTCCTTAATATTAACTATTTTAAATGATATAATACAATGTTTCTCAACCTAGGAATCACGGCGGTGATTTAGGGATACCGTTTATAATATTATAAATAACAAAATAACCTAAAAATATATAAATAAAAATAAAATAAGAGAAGCTCAGTTCTAACTTATTCGTGCGCAACTTTTTAATATTTATTTGATGTATTAACTAATAAAACTACTTTATAACTAAGCTATAACTTTTTTTAAGTACTGGACTATGAGGAATGGCATTGAACTAAGGACGGTTCGCTCCTGGGAGGAGGGAGTGATCCTAAAATAGGAGGGATTTTCAAATATGTACATCGAAAATAAGACTTAAAAAAAAAATAATAAATAAAAACAAATTTAAATCAGTGGTGGAACTTCAAATATTTGACAGCCCTAAAATATTATTAGGGCCCCTCCCTCACAAAAAAAGTTGTATCTGAATACTTGTATTAGAAAATAACAAAAGAGAAAAAAATTGTATTATTTAAAACACAAATTAAAATTATCAAAATAAAATAATAATTAAACAATTTTCCTTGTTAAATTAAAAAGATATTGTTTTTGCCGAGAGTAGAATTCATAAAGATGTTGTCATCTTCTAGATGCAAATCGAGGGGTGCACCGCGACCTAATATCGTGTACACCTACTTCCACTTTCATTTCCAAGTAGAAGACAATAGATGAAGGGGCATTATCTAATAAATTCCAAAATAATTCCACATAATTCCAAAGAAGTGTACACCTAATTCTAATCGCGGTTCACCCCTCTATGGAAATAAACATAGGTATATATTAACGAATATAAATACCTATATTTAATATATAATTTTGTTAAAGACTATAGTTTCGAATGTTTGATCTTCATCATCAGTCTTTTTAATTAGAAATATTCTATTTCTCTATTTAGATATATGTAAATGTTTATTGGAATCAAGCAGAGGGCAACCACCACTTTATGAATTCTTCATTAATTTAATGACGACGTATCAGGGTTAGTCTCAACCCTGATAGGTAATTATTAAAAATAAAATATATTAACAAATTTTAATTCTTTTTTAGATTTGCAAAATCTCTAATTACATTATTTATTTCTATATTTTTGGCTGTTTTCACCATAATATAATTAGAAAGATTAAACATACTCAAACTTTTTTCGAGTGTAATTTAATGAATTTTTCACTCTTTTCATGGTGTATTTAATTTTTTATTTTATTATGTTGTTAATAAAAAAAAAAAAAAAAAAAAAGAAAGAAAGAAAAAAGGTAAAGTTAATGGAAAGGAGAATTTGGTGCCCCTATAATTCTGAGTAAGAATAAAGATTTTCTTGCCAAGAGTAGCGAAGTAGTTCAATTTTTAAGAAAAGATTAAAGAGTTTTCTCCGCTTGATGTAAATAAATATACTCACAAAGAAATGTATTGTCCATTGTTATCTCTGGTGTAGTAGTGCTTAAATGCACAACATTGACAGGTATGGGCTACAATAGATTGTTGCTTTAATGTTCCATCCTATTCTAAATTTGTGACTGTGCTAAATTGAAAGCGGTTAAGGTATTAGCACTCTGGAAAACGAACCTCATGTTCTCTAGTAATTCTCTTCATTTCTATAAAGTAAAGGAAATTTAAAAAATATTAAAAAAAAAATATATAAAATTCTAGGTAGGTTTCTCAAAAATAAAAGACAAGATGCTTGTTAGCATGACTATATATGTTTCGTGGTACAAGCCCATCTTCAGGAGTTCACAGAGAAAACTCTCAATGAAGATGTCTTGTACTCTTGAGAAACCTATCCAATTTTATATTTTAAAATTTTTAAAATTTTCTTTTCTTTAATTAAATGTTTCACCAAGAACCTACATACACCATTCTCCCTTAACAAAATTCTTCATTTCTGCTCATGGTGGAATTAAAAAGAGACAAACCAACTTCCGCTCTGACTATACATATTATGTAATTATTTATATATTTTGTAATTATTGTTTCGGAGACTTTAATTTTATTCTTCAGGCTCATTATAAATTTATATTAAATTATGTCATAATCGAATGCCTGATCGAATACAAACAGAGGTAATTCAGTTGTGGTCAGTGACGAAAATAAGGGGATGTCTACTTTCTAGAGCCCAGATTTTGAAAGGAACTAGCTAAAAATTCTGTTAGCTTCTGTCTATCACCTACTATTATCTTACATAGTCAACCCTTGATATAATTAGTACGTAACAAAGTAATCTGATATGCAAGACAATTACAGGTGTACAGTGTACTTATAAATACAGTATGTTAATAGCAGAAGGCATATATTTAATAGCTAATCAACATATATATCAGTATATAAATCTATCAAATCACTTTGTCTTTATCAGACCACAACAACATTCATTCACTACCTTTTTTTTGCTTTTCGGCTTTTCTGGCCATAAGTCAATTTATGATACTTATTATTTTTAAAATGTGTCTACTACCCAGGGATCAGATTTTAGCCGGTTGCCTCGAGTCGGATTCAAACCTGGGTCCACTTGATTAGCAGACTGGTATGGTAACCCCTCGGCTAACCCGAGCCCCCATTCACTACATTAAATTTATAAATCTGTTTTAAATAATGTAAATAGAGATTATTTATGTTTGTCTCTCAAATTTAAATTCCCTTTATCATTGAACTTTCTTCAATTTAATTTTTCGATATAATTCTATTCTCCTTAAATCTTGATGATAAAATTTTGGAAATTAGTCTTAATTATTTTTATTTTATTAAAGATATTATTGGTTTAATAAATGAGAATAAAATAGTATATACGACGACAAATCAAAATATGTTTCCGCCAATTCTGACATGTTTTAAATTAACCTTCGAGAGGGAGAGTAGTTTAGAACTCATTTGTTAACTCCTCAGAGTCAAAACGTTGATGTCTTTGATACCATCACTTTTTTTTAAGTTTTGAGTACTGTGCATAAACAGTCGGCCATGACAACAATAATATATAAAATAACTTTTTAATTAATTGTTTATTTGAAAGTGTTGTTCGGTTGCGTTTGGTTAGATCCAGCTCAGCTAGGATCTTCTGTTAGGTTGTGTCCAGTTCGTGCCAATTTTTTATATGATTTGTAGTGAATCCCTTTTCTATTTAATGAACCATTATTAAAAAAAAAATCGAACTCCTCGATAGGCCGTTCTCCATCCGGGTGACCCAAAATAAGGAGGTAAAATTGTATAACTATTAACCATAATTATGGACTTCATATAATCCTTTGGGAGATGAATACTAGTAAAAATAATATTTTTTCTGGTCTTCAAATGAGAATTTTAATTAATAGAAAAAGCACTTAAAAACAACTGACGGACCACCCCACAGGGAAAAAATCTATCTTTACCTCTAAAAGTAGGCACTATGTAGTGAATTGTCTCCATTGATATTCACTCAGGTAGTCCATTTTGATTTAAATCTAAATTAAAAAATAAATTATAATATTTATATTAAATAAAAGACTGAAGATATATATAGCAAGGCTTTCTAAATTATAATCTCAAACAAATACAATTATATTTTTTCTACTTGTTTATTAATATTTATGTATATTTATTTATATCAAGTAGAGGACACATTCTTTGAAATATTCTGAATAAAATACGTTCAATCCTAAAGCACAAAAACCTATTAAACTGCATTCTCACAGATTGATAAACGCTTATTTAAAAGATTCTTGAGATATAGTGACTCAAAATCTTCATTTGAAGTCCAAAAATTAGAATTGATAAAATAAATAAAATTCAAATCTTATAGCACATAAAAAGATAGATTTTTACTTTAAAAGTATCTTTTGAGTTGAAATTTATATGATTTCTTAATGGAACTGGAAGCTTAACTCTAAAACTAGTCTGTTCAAAAAATGTTCAAATATTCTTAGAAAGAAAAATTTTTTAATATAAAATATTTATTAGGATAATTGTATAGCTTTAAAAAATAATCATATTTATTTATTTTATTTATTTTAAAATGCATACAAACATAGGACCTTGGGTCCCACCTAGTGTTACAACACTTTAGTTATAATAATTTACAAAATTGGAAGAAAAGTTTGTATAATGCTGAAGTGGTGAGTTGGGAATGAAAAGCCGCCCTCTTAGGGCCGGTTGTATGTCGCAAAGTAAATGCTTTTTACCACTAACAAACGGTAGATGGTAAATGGAGCCACTGGGATGGGCAATCAGATACAGGCACATCTGCGCCTGTCATCTGATTGGCCATCCCAGTGGATCCATTTACCATCTACCGTTTGTTAGTGGTAAAAGCATTTACTTTGCGACATACAACATACAACCGGCCCTTAGTCTGCTACTGCATCTTTTATCACTGTGTCGTGCAGCACAACATAATCGACTTGCTTCAACTTTATTATCAATTGACTAAAAGACGGAAACAGTTAACCTTTAGATAAAATAATTTGAAAATTTGTTAATTCTATCTGAATTTACATTTTTTTCTTTGCAATTTTTTGATCATCTTCTATAGATTTGGAATGGAACGGATATAAAAAATAAATGGAAAATGTTTTTGTTAAACTTTTCTCAATATGTAAATAGATATTATGCAGCAAATGCAATAAGGAAGTTTTTATTACATGAGCCAATAAAGTTTTAACAACTCTAATGGCATCATTGACTACACATCAAATTTTTACAATTAAGGAAAAACCTTAAACATTAAATTCATACTATGAATAAATTATAAAAAAATAAATAAATATTAATAACATTGACAATTTCTTAAAATGAGTAGCCATGACTATCATGAAAAATGAAAAACAGTACAATTACATTTGTATTGCACCAGAGCAAAAAGAAATTACTGACATATTCTGGTACACTGATTGTAGAAAAACACACATACTATAATTTAAATTAGTTGAAGTGAGTTAAATTCCTTATTTGCTGTTTGGTTTACTTAGGGCCTGTTGTATATCGCAAAGTAAATGCTTTTTACCACTAACAAACGGTAGATGGTAAATGGAGGCACTGGGATGGCCAATCAGATGACAGGCACTGAAAGTCTACTGTTTGTTAGTATTAAAAAGCATTTACTTTGCGACATACAACCGGCCCTAAATGGTTTGTATACTGTAACACTTATAAGTACTGAGCTAATGACTTCTTAAAATGTTTTCTTGTCGAACTTTAATTCAAGAGAATGTACATATATTGCTCACGGCAAAACACATTTTTTATTAATAGCGAATATTTTATTACAGTATACAAGTTTCATGCAAGTTCTCACTTAAGTCGACTTGCCCCTAAATACATCAACTTTGTCCGGATAATGTTTTCATGCAGTTTGTGGCAAATTTCGAAAAAAAAATAACTTTTCTAATTTTCGTTATTTATTAGTCAAACATAATAAAAAAAATACATTCAAAAATTATTTAATCAAACACAACGATGGTGTTCTAAGAGCTAGTAAATAGATGTAATATTATTATTATTATTATTTATTGAACTAAAAAAAAAAAAAAATAGGAGCATAATTATTGTAGCTGTTAACATTTAGGGAAAGCGGTGTTGGTTTATAGTGAAACATATTAAACACAGGAGTTTTTAAAGGGCTATAGTGGTGTTTCACAAATAGATGATTTATTTGTGAAACACCACTATAACCCTTTATAAACTCTGTGTTATTATAGCTATTATTATAGTAGGGTTGCCATATTGTAAAGCTGCAAAATGGAACAGGGTAAAAATTAAGATTAAAGACTAATTTACACGGGCTTAGTACTATGTATTAGTACCAACCACTCACACTGATTCTCGTTTGTGTAAAAACACAGTACAAGTGGTTAGTATTAATAGTGCCAAGTGCGAGTGAATAGAAATGGTTTCTATTTACTAATGGCAAGTAGTTCCCCCTACCACATATATTGACAACTCGAATTGCCATCTTGCAACTTTCACTATACACTAATTACAGTGGTTAGAAGAGACGGGTGAACCACTACTAACCAGATAGTCTGCTAAGTGCTTAGTAAATGGAATAGTACTAATGGCAAGAACTAGCCTTTAAGGAGACAATAAAAGAGTGTGTCTTCTGGTGGAATAATAATAATTTTTTTATTTATTTATAAAGAGACTTTAGTTTCGTTATAAATAAATTTAAAAAAAATTATTATTTCTGCAGAAGACACATTCTTTTATTGTCTCCTTTAATTTATACAAATTCTGCTACCCTCGGCAAAAAAGATACTTTCAATTTAAAAATTAAGATATTATTTTGATATGACGTTGAAATAATAGGTAATTAGCGCAATTCCTACAATTTTCTGTTTCTAAAATCCTTAACAAAATATTAACAAATAAATTGACACGTTATGATGTGGCCACTTGACTTTACCATACACTTTTGGTTGAGTTTGGTACAAGGGCCTAGATTTTAATTGTTTGCCCCTACAATCCCCCCCCTCTTCGGGCAATTAGTTTTTACATTTTTAGACTTCTGGTAGCCCACTGTTTATGATACTAAATTTGGTTGAGTTTGGTCTAAGTGCCTAGATTTTCATTTTTGAGCCCCCCCCCTCCCATTTTGGGCGGTTTGTTTTTGCATTTTTAGTGTTCTGGGGGCCCATTAATTATTTATACAAAATTTGGTTGAGTTTGGTCAAATGCCTCCCCCCCCCAGAAAAAAATATTTTCCTTATTATAGGTTCATTTTATAGTATATTTCATTTTTCTTGTTTTTTTTTTTGAAAATATTATAATTTTAATTTTTAACCCCCACCTCCTCCCTTAATTTTGGGTCGATATGCACCAAAATCTAATCAGCTCTTAATCTTAATGCACCAAAACTACGTGTGAAATTTTGTTTCGATATTCAGACTAGTTTTTGAGCTAACTCGTCCACAAAATTTGGTAACGCACAAACTCACTAACAGACTAACTAACAGACATTTTGACAAAACAGTTATTTTTTCGAAAAATATAATTTTTTTGATGTTCACTTATTAGTGCTTTTTTGTAGACCGAAATACCATGGTTTCGCCCAATTTTTTTAATCAAAATAGTTACAGCCGTTTTTTAGATATTTCAAAAAAAAAGGCAAAATAACGACTTTTTTCATCCACGATTACAATACTTGACCTTACCCTGTATGGAGGCCGACTAAGACACTAATTATAATTTGAAACTTGAATGAATGGTATTCGAAATTTGCAGCCGCATTTGTATATTGTAACTCAAACTTTATTTCTTTTTTGATATCTCCCCTATTAATTTTCGTATTTCTCCAAGAAAATACAAATCCATTTAAAAAGTTTATGTTTGTAATTTTTTGTTTATGTTACCAGATTCACATAATGCAGCAAGTAAAAATGTTTTTTATTCAGAAGAGTTTGTAAAATCACAGCAATTAGCCATAATGCTCAGAAGCCAATAATAATTATATTAATAATGAAGGGGCTCGCAAAATATTATTTTTTTTTTAGGTTGAGAAACGATTGTATAATGCATAATAGCTGCCTAACTAGACATAATATTAAAAATGTGTATTAGAAAAATATACAAAAATTAATAAAATGTTTTGAAATCTTTTGGAAAGATTTGAAAATTGAGAAAATATTTATGAATGGGATGAACAAAAGAGAAAAGAACCCTTCCTGATAACAGTGCAAGGAATTGAGAAAATGTTACTGAAATGGAATTTGAATATTCTTAATGATAATATTAATATATGCATATAATTTAATTAGGACTCTCTGCTCTATTTATGTATTTGTTAGTAATTATATATATATCTATATTTATTTAATGAAAAATACAATTTATTTAATATATTCTTTAGAATTAGAATTGACGAACATCAAAACCACAGTCTTTTTTCTTTTTGTTTTTTTTTGATTTGTTTGTTATTTAATGATTTAAATGAGTTTCATTTTTTTTCTCTTTTTCAAAATATGATTTAAGACATAAGCGTTATAATAAAATAATAAAAATAAAAAATTCAATCCGTCCTCTTTTCCTTTTATTTTAAACCGACTTCAAAAAAGGAGAAGGTTCTCAATTCGACAGATTTTTTTGTCTATGTTACCTGATATCTTCGCCAATTGTGAACCGATTTTGATGATTTTTTTGCATTGGGTTCAGTATAGTTTTCGATTAGTCCCGTTTTTTTCATTGATATTTGACCTTTTTTGATATGTTAGTTCAAGCATAACTTCTTTGTTTATGAACAGATTTAATGATTCTTTCAGCGCTTGGATCAGTATAGCTCCAAGATAGTCAAGATACCTAACTTTATTTATTTTATGTAAGTTCAGCGAGAACTTTTTGCCACGTGGACCAATTTCGATGATTCTTTTTATATTGGAAAGATGGTACCTTAGGGGTGGTCCCATATTAATTTGGTCAAGTTCTGATGATATGATCAATGACGAATTAACGTAAATATCCAATTCTTATGAGCAAATAATCGAAATTATAATAAATAAAATCTTTTATAAAAAAAATCTTAAAACATTCATTTAAAACCCTCAAACGTTTCGAGAGAATTTCTATATTTATGAATTGAATTTTATTATCATTTTCTGATTCATTCGCCAACGATTACGACTCTTACGAGATGCATGCAAGGTATTATATTAAGTTTCTAATAATAACATCACTAAAAAGAGAAAAATAATAATAATTTTTATAAAAAAAAATAAAACTGACTTCAAAAAAATTAAATGCAACAAATAAAATAATAAGAACTAAAAAATGTGAGCGGTTTCGGGGGGGGGGGGGGTCAGAGGGCGTGTACTATATATATATTTTTTAATTTGGTTACCGTGCATCGCTCGGTGGCTCAATGTACTTAGATTTAAATTAAAGTAGTGCCGGCGTGTTGGTTTATATTGAAACATTATGTCAATTATAATTAAGGGGAGTTTTTGTGAAGAAATGAAAGATTTAAAAAGTTGTTATGAGCCTCAATATATTTCGGATTGTTAACCCATCTTCTTATGTTCTTGCAAGAATATAAGAGATGAAGGAGGCCACAATATTCTAAACGAAAACGAACAGGCAAATAGATGGAAGGAATACCTAGAAAAACTCTATGGAGAAGAAAAAACAATGAATCCAATAGAAGAAGAAGAATCTGTGGACGAAAACGAATTAGGAGACGCCATACTCAGGTCAGAATTCGAGACAGCTCTGAAGGAACTAAAAAATAATAGAGCACCCGGAATAGACAATATACAAGCTGAAATCCTAAAGAACTCTGGTGAAAAGGCACGTGACAAACTTTTTGAACTAATTAGCAAAATCTATAAATTGGGAATCATCACAAAAGATTTCCAAAAAAACAAAATAGTCACACTTCCCAAAAAGACAGGCGCGGATAAATATGAAAATTTCAGGACCATTAGCCTAACCTCACATGCCTCCAAAATCCTAACCAAAATAATCCAAAGAAGAATAGAACAAAGAGTTGAAGAAAATCTGGGGGAAGACCAGTTCGGCTTTAGAAGAAACAGAAGCACCCGTGAAGCAATTCTCTCTCTTAGACTAATAATAGAAAGGGCTTTTATCAGGGAAGAATCTGTCTACATCGGATTCATAGACCTAGAAAAAGCATTCGATAACATCAATTGGGAAATTATGTTTAAAATATTAAAACAGGCGGAAATAAAATTCAGGGAGAGAAGACTAATCTATTATACAATCTATATCGAAACCAGACGGCAATTATAAATATTGGAGATGAGCAAAGAGAAGCCAAAATAAAAAAAGGCATAAGACAAGGATGTGTGCTGTCACCCATGATTTTCAACTTATACATAGAAGAAGCGATTAAAGAATTCAAAGACAAAATTGATACAGGTATCGAAATCAAAGGTCAAAAGATCGCTATGTTAAGATTTGCCGATGACATTGCCCTTCTAGGAAGCAATAAAAAAGAATTAGAGGACGCCCTGAATGGAATTAACCAAATCCTAATAGAAGAAATCAAAATGAAAATAAACAAGAATAAAACCAAGGTCCTAGTATGTACAAAAAAAGAACAAACGAGACAGGAATGCATCAAAATTAACCAAGAAAACCTAGAAGGAGTTAAGGAATTCCGCTACCTAGGAAGTAAAATAACATGGGATGGGAGGAGCGAAAAACGAAATTAAATCTAGAATTGCCCAAGCAAAAATGGGGTTTAATTCAAAACAAAAACTACTATGCTCCTCCTCAATCAGCTTAGAAAACAGGAAGTTGCTATTGAAGACATATGTATGGAGCATAGCCATGTACGGGTGTGAAACATGGACAATTAGAAAAGCGGAGAGAAAGAGATTAGAGGCTTTCGAAATGTGGTGCTACAGAAGAATGATGAATATCAAATGGATGGATAAAATTACAAATGAAGAAGTTCTTGGATGAATCGGAGAAAGAAGAACATTGTGGAAGAGTCTGAAGAAGAGAAGAGGTCAGATGATGGGGCACACACTGAGACATGGGGGACTGCTTAGGGATATCTTGGAGGGGGAGATGGAAAGAAAAGGGGAAGGGGAATTTTTTTAAACAAAAATTGTCAGAAATCAACCCCCCCCTACAACTTTGCTCAAAATCAAATTTGCGGTAGAGTTAATAGTTTAGGAGTTATTTGATAATTTTCATTCGTGCGCACCCCTGGGGTCAAAATATCAAAACGTTATATAGCTAAAAATGTAAGTTAGAAGACATATGATATAAATATGAAATTTTATCATAATCCCTTGAGCCGTTTTTGCGTGAATCGTGAGCAACTTTTCGCGGAACCCACGGAAACATACAGACATACAGACATACGGACAGACATACAGACAGGAATTTTGTTGAGGGTGTTTTCATTCATAACTTTGGTTGAAACGTGTGCAACAAAACCTTAATTTTATATACATAGATATTATTATTTGCATCAAGAAGAGGACAACATCTTTGATTTCTTTTAATGAATCAACAAACAACTCTGCTACTCTCGGCAAAAAAATCTTTTCAATTCTTTGTTTTGGAAATATGTGAAAATGTGGTATTATCTAATGAATTCCAAAATAATTCCAAATAATTTCAAAAACGTGTACACTAATTCCAATCGCGGTTCACCCCTCGACTTCAAAGTAATGTTCTCAGAACAATGAATAATATTACAATAGTCATATAAAAATAAGTAGTATATAATATAATAATAAGGCCAAATGTTAACAAATTCTTCAAATGTCCAGGGGCTTGTACACGTATAATATATTCTATCTTGTCTTCGAGAGATAGAAGTTAGACAATATATATAATATATAATAAATGTTAAGATCTGTGAATGTAAACACAACGATTTTTCATTTCCTTTTATATTTTTCTCTTTTATTTATTTAATAATTTATTTTTGTGTATTTATTTTATTAGATTTTGCCATTCCTTCTATTTGCACTTACAAAGCCCAAAAAATTATATACCTACCTAATATATACAATATACATATATAAAGCCAATAGAAAGAATAACGGATGAATATTAAATATATAAATCTTCAATCCTGTTTGAAAAGATGCCTGGATGTTACCAGAACTCCCATGGATTGTTCCCTGAGATAAATCGCATTTTGACCTTGGTCTCATGACCTAGTGTCTAGTGGGTGGAAGAGAATGTTCATGATCGTGTTCCGAAGAACCACGCCGACGAGGAGCAAAGAGCCAGGATTAAAAAATACCCATCGATTCTCATCTAATAATTGAGGAATAACCTTTATTGGTAACGATTGCTAAAGACATAGAGGAATCGACTTAAAATCAAAAATAGCCATCGATTCTCATTTAATACTTGAGGAATAACAATTCTACTTTGAATTTTTGACGTTTCGGTTATTATTGGTAACCATTGCTGAAGATATAGAAGAATTGACTTAAAATCAAAAATAGCCATCGATTCTTTTCTAATACTAGAAGAATAACCTTATTGCATTCAATTTTTGATGTTTTGACAATTAATGGTAACCTCTTCTTAAAACATGGAATAATTAAATTGAAAGGTTTTGCCGAGAGTAGCAGAATTTTTATATATTGAAGGAGACAATAAAAGAGTGTGTCTTCTGCTGGAATTATAAATTTTATTTATTTATAACGAGACTATAGTTTCGAGGGCTTTGCCCTCTTCATCAGTCTATTACAATGTATTCACAGGAATTAATTTATGAATGAAAGATTTTAACCTAGAGAGGCGTGAGTCCAAGGGGTTGGGGACAAGGTCAGTTGAGTCCAGGGGCAGAAGTGGGGCTCCAGGGGGAGGGAGTGAGTCGGTGGGATGAAAGAGGCGTGGGTCAATTGGTATGGGGGGGGGGGTCCTTGGCTAGCAAGAGGGCCATCAAAGGTCCAGAATGAGACGCCTCCCGCCAGGAGCTAGGTGTTGCCCGGAGCGAAGTGACGGACAACAGCTAGTTCTAATATGTTATAGATAATTGGGTTCATTTATGAAAGGCTGTTGATCCTTCGGGAGCTAACCGCTACGGGTTCATTGGCAATTTTCCGAAAATAAACTTTTCTATCACCAGTTTCTATTTATAGGGAGAAATCAATGAGCTACCATAATATATAATATTTAGATATATTGGAGTAATTTTTGGAGACGGACTGATAAGTGAATTAAGTGGATATTGATGAGGCAGTCCAAAAAAAGGCAGTCCAAAGAAAATCATTATTACATTATAATTCTTCTGAGAATGAAATACAAGATATTATTGTTACTGCCACTGAAAGAGGAGACAGAGGGGAATGCCGCATTGGATTTCCTTCACTGACTTTTCAAAACCCTGAAGAAGGAGGGAATAGCCTCCGAAACGTCGGCTTTATGAATAAAAAGATAGTGTAAATTATCTTCTTCTTTTTTTTGGACTGCCTCATCAGTATCCACTTAATTTAGATATATTTTTATACCTGTCAATTGTTATCTATACATGATAATAATAAAAATAGTAATAATAAATGTCTATTTCTTGTAGAAGAATTCACCCAATTTAATACTTGAAGACATTTTCTTAAAATTCATGGAAAATTGTTTTATTAGAAATTTTGTGGTTATCATTATTCTTGGGCTGCCTACTCATCAATTTACAAGTGAATTTTACCAGTCAGCCTCTACTGAAAATACTAATAAATAAATATGTTTATAAAATTGATTAGAATTAAATCTTTCAATCTCTTCACAAAAAACTTAAATGACATAAAAATGATATTTTTTAATATATTTGCTATTTATCTATTTATTCATTATCTTATTCAAGAAAATGAATTAATATTCTAGAAAAATTCATTTGTAAATCATTTTTGGAATAATACATGTTTTTTATTCATTTTTAAATTTTGTTTTCATTAAAATTGTTTTTATCAAATTTGATAGATCAATTTTTTAGGAAATTTTTCGAAGAAACAAAAACGGTTGTCTAAATAAAGGCGCTGCCAGTGTGTGCTGCCATCTTTTAATTTCAAAGTGGTCAGATTGGGAATTAAAAGAAGCATTCCTCTGCCTGAAACATGTAGAAAATCATTTTCAAATATTGTTTTTTTTCTCTGTGCCTATTTGCCTGGCTTTCCGTACCCTTGTTAGGCGTTTTTTTATGCCTCATCTTTTTGGAATAACTAGGTACATTTCTCTCTGGCGAAATCTCGTCTTCAAATGGGGAAAAATAAACCGAGTTTTTCAAAAATTAACTTTGAAAAAATGTTTTTATTTTATTTAAGATCACTTTAAAATTAGTTTTGATCTTAAAACACATATTAAAATTTTTTTAAGATATTATAAATGGCCTTTAAAAAACATATTTGATTTTTATAAAAAATATAATTGATCTTTATAATATTTAATTTGCAATTTATAATTATGATCTTTAAAAATTTAATTTGATCATTATTTTTCACTTTGTCACTTCTAAGTGGAAGGAATCAATGCCCTTAATTGTTTAAAACCAGGTTTAGAACAAAACCCGGATATTGTGGTCTCCAGAGGCCAAAAAGGGACCAAAAATCTATTCTCCGTGTCTACGTATGCACATAATGTATGCACCCACTGCGTTTCGCAACCGTAAGTCTCAGATCTATGAAATTCGAAACTTATGCTCGATATAAGCTAGAAAGAGTACAGCAAGCTTTTAGTTGAAATCATAACACCGGAAATTGACATTTATATGAAAGATTTTTCGTTTTTTCTAATTTTCTCAAAAATGGCTCTAACAATTTTTTTTTTAATTCTGTGTACTTATCAAGTGTCATGAGTTACTACTCGTGTATCAATTTTAATCGGATTGAAATATAGGAAGAGTGTGTAAAATAGGAGTGGTGTAAAAAAATATTTTATTCGTTCTTATTACCTCTCATATTCTCTTATACGGTAAGTACCATTATAGTAGAGTAGTAGATAAGTAAGAGCTTTAGGATTTGAAACTTAAGCTATTTGGCGGCTAGATCAAGTACCCTAAATTTTGGTTAATTGTAAAAAAATTGAATTATCTATTTACTTGAAAATTTTCATTGTTTTGCTATTTTCTCAAAAAAGGCTGTAACGATTTGCCCAATCCTGGCCGATCATAGAAACTTCTCAGCTATTTTCTTAACATATTTTATAAATACTATCATGGAATGTGTTACGCTGAGAAAAAAATCAACAATTCTCCCCCCCCCCCCACCCCCAAAGTTTTCTTTGTATATAGCGAGTTGTCGATTATCTTTAACTTTTTACAGCCAAGAAGGTGAAGTGTAGAACAACTTGATCTGCAAATACATATCTCTCTCTCTAAAGTCTAGATATTGCAAATCTTTCCCAGCCTGCCTGTTTTCTTTTTCTCACAATCCTCAATCCTTCCATCCCTCAACACATTTTTCTACCCCTTTCTCTTGATTCACTCAGTTCTCCTCTTAAGGTTTTCACATTTCATATAGGTTTATAGGTGCTGCATCTTTTCGAAATAACTCGAAAACAAAACATCGGAGAAATTTCATTCTGGGGTCAAAATCAAAATTCTAGCTAAATTTGGCGCCCTAGGCGGCCGCCCAGCCTGTGCCCTCCGCCGGTACTGTATATACAGGGTGATTCACGGTCGATGGCACGTTAGACGTTTATGGAAAACGGAACTCAGGATTTTTCTGAAAATTTAGCAACTTAGATTTTCTTACCATTTATATCGATCTAAAATATTTTCAGCATTGCGACGTTTCGGCTTCCATCGAAAAGTCGTAGCAACTTTATTTTTTAAATGGAACACCGTGTATATTAACACGTTTTTAGAACCGGCCTTTTATTAAAATAATTTTTTGTTAATATTGTCCTATACCTATCTAGGTATATCGGTTTTCGAGATAAAAAATAATTTGTGTTAAATATGGCCCAAAACATGGCCCTAATTAAACTTAAATAAATTAGTGCTCTCAATTCATGAAAGGTTCATATTTTGGTGGTAGTTTAAACACACCCGAAGTATTTAATTTACGCCAAGAAATCGACTCCATATTATACAGGGCTTGCTAAGATTACTATTATTTCAGTTATTCATAAATGAGGTCAAAAGTTCGTTTTTACTTTATCCAATGCAGAAGCATGGGGAAAGTATTGTAATCGGTCTCGCGGCAAGCGTGACTTCAAAAGGTCCTCAGGTAAAGACTACGGAACCCATGGTGTCAATTAAAGTCACAAATTGTAGTATTCAATTAGGTTGAATTTTAGCACGTGACGGTTTTGCCAAAAATTACATGGGGTCTCGCCGACAAGCCAAAAGTGCGATTTTTTTATTTAGTTTCTTTTCTTCAGCAATGGTTACCAATAAAAACCGAAACGTCAAAAATCCAATATAGAATGGTTATTTCTCAAGTACTAGATGAGAATCAATCGCTATTTTTGATTTTAACTCGATTTCTCTATGTCTTCAGCAATGGTTACCAATAAAAACCGAAACGTCAAAAATCAATATAGAATGGTTATTCCTCAAGTACTAGATGAGAATCAATCGCTATTTTTGATTTTAACTCGATTCCTCTATGTCTTCAGCAATGGTTACCAATAAAAACCGAAACGTCAAAAATCCAATTTAGAATGGTTATTCCTCCAAGTACTAGATGAGAATCAATCACTATTTTTTATTTTAACTCGATTCCTGCATGTCTTCAGCAATGGTTACCAAAAAGACCGAAAAGTCGGATTTACCTTTATGTATCAAATTTATTAATATGCTAATTTAGGAAAACATAATCTTTCAATTAGAAAATCTAATTGTTTACTTATAAATTAACATCTTTTTGGTACCTCAGCGAAAATTCCATTTTTCATTCAGGTCTTCCACTACTTCGATATTCTAATACGAGCTTTTCGTGCGTGCCTTCGAACCCCCCATCCACCAACCTTGCACCACCCCCGTGCCCCCCCTACTCCGCCATACTCCCTCACTCCACCGCCATTCCACTCCGCGCATCCCATGCCCTAACCCACCCCCACTCCACCCCCGCACCCAGTTTTTGCATTTCTAGCCTTCTAGTGACCCACAGATTATGTAAACAAAATTTGGTTGAGTTTGGTCCAAGAGCAAGAATTTTCATTTTTTGACCCCCCCCCCATTTTAGGTGGTTAGTTTTTGCATTTCTAGCTCTCTAGAGTCCCACAGATTATGTATACAAAATTTGGTTGAGTTTGCTCCAAAAGGCAAGAATTTTCATTTTTTGACCCCCCCCCTTTTTAAGTGGTTAGTTTTTGCATTTCTAGCTCTCTAGAGACCCACAGATTATGTATACTAAATTTGGTTGAGTTTGGTCCAAGAGCAAGAATTTTCATTTTTTGACCCCCCCCCCCCATTTTGGGTAGTTAGTTTTTGCATTTCTAGCTTTCTAGAGTCCCTCAGATTATGTATACAAAATTTGGTTGAGTTTGCTCCAAGGGCAAGAATTTTCATTTTTTGACCCCCCCCCCATTTTGGGTGGTTAGTTTTTGCATTTCTAGCTCTCTAGAGGCCCACAGATTATGTATACAAAATTTGGTTGAGTTTGGTCAAAGAGCAAGAATTTTCATTTTTTGACCCCCCCCCCCCATTTTGGGTGGTTAGTTTTTGCATTTCTAGCTCTCTAGAGGCCCACAGATTATGTATATAAAATTTGGTTGAGTTTGGTCCAAGAGCAAGAATTTTCATTTTTTGACCCCCCCCCATTTTGGGTGGTTAGTTTTTGCATTTCTAGCTCTCTAGAGGCCTACAGATTATGTATACAAAATTTGGTTGAGTTTGCTCCAAGGGCAAGAATTTATATATTTTTCTCCTTCCCCCCTTTTTGGGTGGTTTTTGGGGGGAATTTTTTAAACAAAAGTTGTCAGAAATCACATCCCCTACAACTTTGCTCATTATAAAATTTCCCGTAGAGTTAATAGTTTAAGAGTTATTTGATAATTTTCATTCGTGCACCCCCCAAACCCCCTTTTGGGGTCAAAATATCAAAACGTTATATAGCTAAAAACGTAAGTTAGAAGACCTCTGATACAAATATGAAATTTCATAATAATCCCTTTAGCCGTTTTGACGTGAATCGTGAGCAACTTTTCGCGGAAACCACTGAAACAGACAGACATACAGACAGACAGACAGACAGACAGACAGGAATTTCGTCGAGGGTGTTTTCGTTCATAACTTTGCTTGAAACGTGTGCAACCAAAATTTGGCTTGATTTGGACCAATGTACAGACAAAACTTTAATTTTATATATATAGATAAATAGCTTGGATGCTATTAATAGTTTAATGATTATCTCTTGAGTCTCGGATTCATGACAGTCAGGATTGAGATAGCTAAGAATTAATCCCATTGATGTAGGGAATGGAATTTTACGAGCAGATCTCGTATAAAATAAGTCAATAGCTTTGTTTTTTGAGCACCCTAGAAAGATGTGATTGACATCACCCATTTGGCTGCCATCACAGTCACAAAAAGGAGTGTCTCTTAGATGAATTTGAAAAAGTTTTCTGGGGCTAGTTGCATGACCCATTCTCAACCGTGCAATTAGAACAATTATCCTTCTATATAAATGATTGTCATGGAACCATGACTTGGTTCCAATACTGGGCATTGTTGAGTACAAGTTGGATGCCCTCGACTCTGAGGAGGAGTCCCAAAATTCTTGCTACAATTGAATAGATTTTTTTTCACAATATTAATAGTATCTACTTATTGAAGGATAATAGCTTCGAGATGGTGGGGGGGATGGCAAATGTCAAGTGTCTAGAAGCCCTGGGTCTCTTAAATCTGCCCCTGGGTGAACCGCGACCTAATATGCTGTACACCTACTTCCACTTGTACTTCCAAAGTTCCAAATATTTCCAAGTACTTCCCAATATTTCCAAGTACTTCCAAATATTTTCAAGTAATTCCAAATATTTCCAAGTATTTCCAAAGATTCTCAAGTACTTCCAAATATTTCCAAGTACTTCCAAAATACTTCCAAAGAGGTGTACACTTACTTCCAATCGCGGATCACCCCTTGGTTTTTGGTGACTTCAGCCACAAGGGCGTGTAAATGGCGGGGGGGGGTTGAAATCTTAAAAAAATGATAACAATGTTAATATGAATGGTATCTCAATTTTGTGCGTGCGCTGCAGGCCTCAACGTTCAACCGATTGCAATAAAATTTGACACAGAATTTAGTCTTGATGTAAACAAGAACTGATTAGTTTTTGGTGACTTCAGCCCCAAGTGGTGGAAATGGGGGGGGGGGGGGGGGTGAAATCTTAAAAAATTGATAACTATGTTAATATTAATGATATCAGTTTGGTTGCAAATGGGTAATATTCTACTAATTATCCTCCACAACTTGTGTCTGAAAAGTTTTTGATAGGAGCAGTTTAAAGTGGGGTAGAGCCCCTTCGAAATCTACCTCATCCTACGGCCTGCCTTAGGGAATTTTTTTTAATTTGAATTTAAATCTGGCTGGCAAGATCCGTCCGTCACCAGTCGGGAACATTCGGCTGAGTTGCTTATCCTCCAAATTCCCTCCTTTCCTTACTTTTGGTTAGTTTTAATTTAATTAATTATAATTTCCTTATAAAATTTTACTCAAGAGATTTTTTTATTCTACATCATCTTTTATTTAAATAAAATAACAAGGTAAATTAAATAAATATTACATAAGATTGAATCGCTTTCTTCACAGGTTGGTCTGCCGGCAATTCATATGTCATTCACATTACAAGTAAAGAAATTAAATTATTTGTATACTTTTAACTTTTAAACGACTATTTATTTATATAAAGAAATTATAAATATTAATTTAATATATTATATATAGATATATAATAAATTCTTGAATTTAAGTTGAAATAAATAACTCAAATAAGTTTATATATTTATATAAATTATTTTCTTTAAATGAATCCTTCAGAAAAGCCAATGTGGTTAAGACCACATTTGAAAAAATTCTAATTGTAAATTCTTATTCAAGAAATTAGTTATATTCTTTTTAGTTTATAAGGTTTTATTCCTAGCCTATGATAGTGTGCCCATATGTCATCTTTGGGAAAAAATGGAAGAGCTAGGAATAAGACCAGCTCTTATAAATGCGACCCAAAATCTATATAAAGAAAATTCTCTAAGAATAAAAATTGGTAGCAATTTATCGGAGGAGTTTAGGGTGGGTAAAGGGCTCAGACAAGGCTGCGGTCTATCGCCTACACTATTTAAGATATTCTTGGATAGAGTGCTAATGGGGTGGACTAGAAAGTGCAGAAACATGGGTATTAGAAATCGAATGTTTTCTACTTTTGATTCAATCGCGAATCAAATGTAGGGAATTTTTGTCAAATATAAAGAAAATAATATTTAAACTTATATATTTCTAACTTGAAATAATATTCTCAAATAAATTTTTATAATTTTTTCTAACTAATATAACAAAGAATAATTGCTATATCAATGAGAATTGTTTTTGACCGCGCTTATTTGAAAAAGATATTATCGCGAGACTACTGCGGATTACGCTATTGAAGTCTGCGGAGTCTTAAGTCCGGACCAAGAGAAAAAAAAGATATATTTCACATATTTTTCTCTCTGGGTCCGATGCCTTAAGACTCCGCAGACTTCAATAGCTTAATCCGCAGTAGTCTCGCGATAAATATCTTTTTCAAATAAGCGCGGTCAAAAAAATTCTCATTGATATAGCAATTATTCTTTGTTATATTAGTTAGAAAAAATTATAAAAATTTATGGGTATTAGAGTGGGGGACAGTATGATTCACACTTTGTTCTTCGCAGACGACCAGATACTTTTAGCTGAGGATAGAGACGACCTTAGCTATATGGCTAGGAAACTAGAGGAGATATTTGAGAAATCCGACCTCAAAATTAACATGAAAAAATCCGAATATCTGGCCGTCGGAGTAGAGGAGGTTTCTGACCTGCACTTGGAAAATGGAAAAATGATCTGCGGAGTCCACGAATGCAAATACCTGGGGGTGATCTTTGACAAAAAAGGGAGTAGTCAGAAAGAGATTGCGGGAAGAATAATTAAAGGAAGGAAGTTAATACAATCACTGAACTTTGTACTATGGGATAAAAAAAATGAAAATAACATAAAAAACAATATATAGAAGCATAGTACAGAGTGTACTCACTTATGGAGCAGGGGTATGGGATGTGAGTGCAAAAAATAAAAATAAGTTGCTTTCGACCGAAATGGACTATCTTCGTAGAAGTTGCCGATTAAGAAGAGTGGATTGAGTGAGAAACGAGACGATTAGGAATATGATGGGGATGGAAAGAGATATTGTGGAAGAGGTGCAAAGGAAACTTCTGGTTTGGTATGGGCACACATGTAGAAGGGATGAGGAAAGAATCCCAAATAGGGTTCTACAATGGACACCGACGGAGAACCGGAGGAGGGGTCGCCCCAGACGATGTTGGATGGACGACGTGAACGAGGCTGTGCGATCCAGAAACCTAAACGAAGAGGATAGTCAGGATCGAGAAAGATGGACTCTGGGTGCGGAGAAGCGTCGAGAGACGTAGCGAGTCCGCGATAAATAAATAAATAAGGTTTTATTCCTTGCTTCATTTTCCGTAGTAGGGTCTTCTTTATCATACCATTATTATATTATTTAGCTGTATTTTTGGCATCGCTAATCATAGATATACTTTTGGTTGGTGGTACGAAATCACTGAACAACAAACATATTTGCTTACTTTTGCCGATATCTGTGTAAATCACCTATTCTTGACTAAGCTCATAAAACATAGACTTTATTTTTTAATTTTATTATTTTCTTAGAAAGACGGACTGGTAAGCGAATAAGTAGGTTATAATGAAAGGCAGTCCATAAATTATTTAAAATTTTTATTCAAATTCCGACGTTTCGGAGACTTTTTTCTCTCCTTCAATACCCTTATAATGAAAGGCAGTCCATAAATTATTATAATTTTTTATTCAAATTCCGACGTTTCCGAGTCTTTTTTTCTCTCCTTCAATACCCTTATAATGAAAGGTAGTCCATAAATAATTTATGGACTGCCTTTCATTATAACCTACTTGTTTATTTTTTAATTTAAAAACAGTGTTAAAGCGAAACCATATAAATCGAGAATGGCGTCTAGCAGAATTGTTTGATTTGAGAAATATTTTCCCTCTTGAACTTTAAAATGGACAAATTACAAAAAACCTTATATGTATTAACTTCTAAAATGAATTATTTGAAGCCCAAGAGAGACAGATCTGAAGCTCTCGAAGTAAAATAAATTAAAATTCTTTTTAATTGAAAAAAACTTCTCTTTATTAATCATACTCATATAATCAAAATCAACGATTTTATTTTACTTAGAGAGCTTCACATCTGTTTCAATGCCTTCAAATACTTCATTTTTGAATTTGAAAGTTTATAATAGGAAAATAAGGACAAGTTTTTATGTGTGACTTTTTTTATTTATCTTTTTTTTTTAATTTTAGTTTTTTTTTATGTAAGGATCAAAAGAAAAAAAATATTCTATTCTGGTTTTAAAAACGGTGTTGCCTCATGTTATTTCTGTTTTATATCTAATGTAATTGTTAATATAAAAAGAAAAGAAAGAAAAATTGTTTTTTGGGAATGTGCCAAATATTTTTTGAAATTTCTGTCCTGATGTTCTTCAATGGTAATGAAGATAACAAGAAAATTTAGACGAATGTGTGGCATGACTATTTGGAGCCCTGAAGAAGTCGGCAAAGTAGACGAAACGTTGGCTGATAAATAAAAAAAGTCTCACATAAAAACTTGTCCTTGTTCCTTACTTTCAAATTAATACAAATTATGGACGGATATGATAATAATTCATTTTTGAAGTTTATGCATATTAATCATTTCTAGCAGTAATTATTGAAAACCTTTTAGTCATGAACTTACGGAAGAGGTAGACTGCGCGGAGTCCGACAGTGTTGTGTGCTATCACCGCTCCTCTTCAATGTTTATTCAGAGGAAATATTGTGAATGGCATAAACATCAACAACATCAGATATGCAGACGACACGCTGTTATTTCTCGCTAGTACTCTGGAAGATCTACAGAGGCTGCTAAATAGAACAACCGCCGTGAGTGAAGAGTATGGGCTAAAACTGAATGTGGCCAAAACAAAATATATGGTCATCAGTAAGAAGATAAACCCCTATGACACCGGACTAAAAGTTAGCAACAACCCTTTTGAGAAAGTGCAACAAAGTAAATACCTAGGTTGCACTATAAATGATAAATGGGATCACGCTGTGGAAATCAAACAGGGAATTGAAATGGCGCATAATGCATTCCAGCGAATAAGACCTCTGCTGTGCAGCCACAACCTCAATATGGATTTGAGGATGCGGCTAGTAAGATGTTACGTGTTTCCGGTTCTTCTAAATGGGATGGAGGCCTGGACTCTTATAGAAGCGACAAGTAATAGAGTGCAGGCATTTGAGATGTGGATATATCGGCGAATCCTGAGAATAAGGTGGATAGATAGAGTTGCAAATGAAGAGGTTTTAAGAAGAATGAAAAAAGATAAAGAATTAATAAATAACATCAAAATTAGAAAATTATCGTACTTCGGCCATATGTTACGTAACTCTAAATACAAATTCTACAGCTTATTATTCAAGAGAAAATAGCCGTTAGACGAGGACCTGGGAGAAGAAGGACAGAGAAGGTTAAAGAATCTGCGGCAATGGTTCGGGAAGACTTCCTTGGAGTTGTTTAGGGCCGCCGTCAATAAAACAATCATAGCCAGAATGATCGCCAACATTCGCTGAGCGGATAGGCACCAGAAGAAGAAGAAGTCATCAAAACAAAATTTATTGTCATATACTTTGTGAGGGTTTTGGTTCTTTACATAGTAACCTTCATCAGCACTATCACACTGGAAGAAACCGAACCTCTGAAAATATTTCCCAAATCAACAATCCTTCAGTCTACTCTGTAGAAAATATACTTATATATTTATTTGTGCTTCCATATCATATTAATCTAAATATTCTAGATAGTATTTAATTCTATATATATCTTGGTCAGGAAAAATTTAAAATATTTGATTTCATAAATTTTAATCAATTTGTTTTCTTTTTGATTATCTAGTTCCAAATGGCAACGGTTTTCAGCGACCCCAATAAATCATCATATCAACCAAGAATTTTTTCTTTCTTCTACTCATCGCAGCTTATTTCACGTATTCCTATAAAACAAAGGTAAAACACGTATTCCTATAAAACAAAGGTAAAACAAGTTCAAATATACTCGAAGAAATCCATTTTCTTTTTTTTTCTTTTTTTAAAGAAATCATGAGAGGTCCATCTACTAAATCCGACCTGTCATAAAATGTTTACTTTTCCATACAGGGTATGGTCAAGTATTGTAATCGTGCATGAAAAAAGTGTTTTTTCCTTCTTTTTTTAGAAATATCTCAAAAACGGCTGAAACTATATTGATTAAAAAAATTGAGCGAAACCAAGGCATTTCAGTCCTAATAAGTGAACATCGAAAAAATTATATTTTTTGAGATAATAATTGTTTTGTCAAAATGTCTGTTAGTCTGTCTGCTTGTCGGGTTGTTAGTTAGTCTGTGCGTTACCAAATTTTTTTATTATATGTCTTAAGTTCTCAGCCGAACCCGAGTGCTCAAAATATCATATTGGATCAATTGGTTACTCTACCCATCTGACATAAATAAAGACGTATTAGATGAAGGAGGAGGTATCAGCCAAAGTTGGATACGCTGGGTTCAATAAAACACCCTGAATAAAACGTTTCGGCCTGAATTTATTTGTCCATCTTCAGTTAATTGGGAGATATACACAAGATGCTGTACACATATGTGATCGAACCAAGCCTTGTCAAAAATAAAAATTGTAGCTTCATGTAAATTTATAACGTGCCTGCGCCCAAAGGTTCAGATTGAATTCATTACATTCAATCTGAAACTTTGGGCGCAGGCAAGTTATAAATTTACATGAAGGTACAATTTTTATTTTTGACAAGGCTTGGTTCGATCACATATGTGTACAGCATTTTGTGCATAACTCCCAATTAACTGAAGATGGACATATAAATTCAGGCCGAAACGTTTTATTCAGGGTGTTTTATTGAACCCAGCGCATCCAACTTTGGCTGATACCTCCTCCTTCATCTAATACAGTTTCATCCCAGCCACGAACTCTAACAACATAAGTAAAGGCATGAACACAACCCTTTTAACAAAAATGTCATAAATATTTTCCATGACCTCCTATCATGATTTCTTTAGAAATTTAAACTAAAGACTACTATTATCGGCAATTAAACTCTTATTTTCTTTTCTTTTAGCTCATTAATTCTTATTTTTACTAATTTAATTTTTTAATTATAAAAATCTAATTTGATTAAAAAAATTTTAGGAAAACATCTATTTTACTTCCCATAGATTTTGGAACTCAGTATACATTTTCTGGAGTATTTGGTATTGCTGAAAGATATCTTTCCAAATTGGAAAATTATGAATCCGTTTTTAAGCGATATGTACTTTCATCACTGTTCACTTAATTATTTTGAAACTTTTTTATGGCTTTCTGAAACTATAGTCCATTATGGCCATTAAGGGCCTGTTTGTATGTCGCAAAGTAAATGCTTTTTACCACTAACACAGGGTAGATGGTAAATGGAGGGATTGGGGTGTCGAATCAGATGCCAGATACTGACAGTGCCTGGCATCTGATTGGCCATCCCAGTCCCTCCATTTACCATCTACCCTGTGTTAGTGGTAAAAAGCATTTATTTTGCGACATACAACCGGCCCTTAGTGTTTGTGTGTGTGTGTGTGTGTGTGTGTGTGTGAGGAAGTGTGTGTTTTTTATTATTAAATATATTATATTAAATTACAATTTTTTTAAAACAATAGATAAATTTAATTTAAAATTTAAAATATTTTAGAAAATTTTAAACTATTTGCAATTTCTAAAATTAGTTCAATCGATATAAAAATGTATTTATTTTGACTTTATTTTTGATGTCATATACAAAACATTTTGTTTATTTACCCAATAATTGTTTATTTTTTTTTTTAATTTGTAGATCCCGTCGAAGATAAAGTAGCAGGGTCATTCCACACCAAATCATCCAGGAAAAATCAAATTTGTCACCCACCACCTCCTATTTTGATGAAACTTTGTATTTGTTTATCTTCCCACATATTTATGAAACTACATATACCAAATTTTATTTCTTTATCCTATGGATCGCCGGAGGTTCGTCTTGATTTTTTAACAGGCATATTAATTGATTTTTTTTAGTATAATTGTTATTATATTTTTATACAAATTTTTAGCTATTTGTAGTTTAATTTATAATGAGGTACCTATAAAACTCAAGAGTATTAGAAAAAAAAAATAGTTTAATTAAAAATATTTTTGTACACTGAAGCAAATAAAAAGCCAAGTATTTTGTTGTTTCTTAAAATAGAAAATATGTTGTAGATAAATTTAAAAAACAATTTGCCTTAATTATCACTTTGCCTCTTAGAGATATGAATTTTTTGTTAAACACCGTTTTTGTGCTAAAAAGTTTCTAAAAAACATTTTTTTTTTATAAAACAAATAAACATAAAATGTTGCCATATTTTATTCTGGAATCAGCACAGTTCACTCAACAATACTGCAAATTTTCATAAGATTTGCACCATAAATGTCCAAGATACAAATATTTTTCATTGAAAGTAAAAGTACTTTTCGGAGGTTAGGAAACGGCAAAACTGCTATTTTAACAATATTTCAAAGTTATATACAACAAAAACCAGTTGAGATAAAGAGATAAAATTTGGTATACTTTCATAAATATGTGGGAAGATAAAAAATACAAAGTTTCATCAAAATCGGAGGTGGTGGGTGACATGACCTGGATGACTTGACATGGAATGACCCAGCATTGTAATAATTTTATTTCCAATTTACTTTTCTTTGAATTTAGATTCGCTACTGTTTATAATAAAACTTATTTTGGGGGGTCGGTAGGCTAGGGGTTAGCGTGTCAGCCTGCTAACCAAGTGGGCCCGGGTTCGAATCCGACTCGAGGCATCCGGCTAAAACCTGACCCCGGGGGTAGAGACAGATTTAAAAATAAAATCATTAGTATCGTAAATTAGCTTATGGCTAGAAAGGCCAAAAAGCCAAAAAAAAACTTATTTTAAAAAAGAGCCCGTACATTCATTTGGGCTACCTTTCCTGGACCCTTCCAAACTAAACCGGCCCAATAAAAGTAAAATCAAATATAAACCGAGCACGTGTGTTTTCGAATAGCTTTCAAACACGTAATCGTTTCACCTATATGTTCAGAGTCCTCACAAATCCCAGAAAATGTAAAGTAAGTTCAAAATACATGGAAGAGTAGGGGGTGGACACTTTTACCTATATATTTAAATTCGCAAATATTCATTCATTACTTATATATCTTGATTTTTCATTTATATAGCCTCAAAGGAAATAAGAAATTTCCCTATATGGAGAAAGGGAGTGGAAAGTAACATCGCACATCGACAGATTCCTGGCAACTTAGAATTTTTTCTATCCTCAGGATCTTCATCTGACAGAGGTATTTTACTTACATAATATTACTATATATTATGCTTATTCTATAATTATAGTAAATAAATGCATTGGTGCAATTACAAATATAGATTTCCATATTGAAATTTATTTAATATTTTCGTCTATTTAGTAAGTACATAATTTAATAAAATTTATTTTAAATAATATTTGCCTCAAATCTTTACGATGGTCCTTAATAAACCACATTAATAAAAAAAGGTCCTCACAACAAGGGACGAATTTCAATTGCAGAAGTCTTATATGCCTTTATCTAATTTTTCAAATAGATCAATTTAAAATTTTTTAAAAATTCATTTCCCACTTTCTTAAGTCTTAATTCTTTTGGTAAAAATTATTTTGATTAATATAAAATAATTATTTAGGATGGGAGATGAAAAAACTGGAATCCTCGGTATGCAACTTGCACTTAACACTTGTCGGTATGGCATGGCCCTCCAATCCACCCTTTACTTGTTCTAATTATATACAGTGGGTGGCCAAATTATTATACTTATTTGAAAAATGATATCATCTTTCATACGTTTTTAAGGGTTTAACTTAGTATTAAACTCATAATATCGTTTCAATTATTATCCTTATTAGCTTAGGACAATACAAATTCAATAAAACAAATACAATTTCAATATTTAATGAATCCTCCCTTTCCAGCAATCACATTTTGTATGCTGGCAGTTCATTTTTTGGCTATTTCTTGAAATGCAGGTTTAATATTTTCTCAAGTTCGTTTTGTTAGTAATTATTTATCTTTGCAAATTTCTTTTTTTAGGGCCGCCCATACATTTTCGATCGGGTTGAGGTCTGTCGAAATGCCAACAGTCCAGAAATACTAGATTTTTTGAAAAATGTGAATAAAATAAATTTACTTCATAAAAATCATATGAGTATAATAATTTGGCCACCCACTGTAGTTTATTTTTATTATTATTATTTTTAAATGCAATCGAATGCAAGAAGGGGCGCACCAGTAAAGATGCAGCCCCTATGGATCTCGAAAGACCCTTGCATTACCGAAGAGAATGGAAAGTTGATTAAGTGAGAGGGTGGAGACGTAGGTGTTTAGGCACTTGGGTTTTGAAGGTTTGAAGGTTATAAGTGTTGGGAAAGATGGAGGCTGGGAGAGAGTTCCAGTTCCTTGAAGTCATGGGGATATACGTATTGGCGAATGAAGTGGTCCGGCACTTTTCTAATTTGACCGCGAAAGAGTGTTGGGAGTCGGCAAAACGCGTGCTACGCGCAAAGCATGCTTTGGGGGGAACTATTGATTTTATCTCATCGAAGCACCTGCCGTGATAGTATCTATAGAAAAGGGAAAAGGCAGAGACATTTCTTCGATGAGCTTAGCGAGTCGAGGGAGTCGGTGAGGGTAGAATCGTCAATTAGCCTGAAGGCTCGTTTCTGAATTGCATCCAGGGTAGCAAGAGAATATTTAGAGGCTCCTCTCCATAGATGAGAGCCGTATTCGAGACAGGGCCGGATTTGGGCCTTGTAGATGGTGAGAAGATGTGGGGACTTGTAAAATCGCTTGGACCTGAATAAGTAGCCAATCTTCCTTGCTGCAGATTTCGCCACAGAGGAGATGTGTTCATTCCAGGACAGGTCAGATGCGACAGAGACGCCCAACATGTTTCTTCGATGGGGATCAGGGTTAAACTGTAAAACTTAAATAAGCAAGTCTTTACTAATAAAATTGTAACTTTCACTTTTTGAAACTTTTAATTCAAAATGTATAATAAATTTCTATATTAATATATTAAAATATAATTAAATAGGATAGAAAGAAAAAAGAATTTAAATAATAAAAAAATAAGAGTATAATTTCAATTTGTTTTTTTATTAAAATCAATTATGTAAATACATACTAAAATTTAAATACAATTTTTAAAATATAGCAATGCAAGTGAATTATTACTTGTTAATTATTTCTTTTCTTCGGTTTTGTGGTGCCAGATCGGTTGTAACATATATCTGAGAAAAATAAATAAATAATATTAAAATTTATTTTGTGGTGCCAGATCGGTTGTAACACTTATATCGAGAAAAATAAATAAATAATATTAAAATTTAGTATAAATATTTAATTAATATTTTACTAATATTTCTTATTTCTAATGTTATGTGTATTTTGTGTTATAGGCCAGTTAAATACTGACTGAATCCAACATCTGTTCATCTTCAAGAAAATAAATGATCTTTATTAATAAAAAATGTATGCATTAAATGTGTTGTCTATTTTTTATGTAAACAAATATAAAATGATAAATAAATATAATTCGTAATCAACTGGTGTGTTCACCACACGACTTTCAGATTTTCATTTATTTGAAATCATCGCGACACTACTAATTTACACCCCCTTCCTTTATTTCGTTTTTTATTTTCTCAAAAACGGCTCCAACGATTTTTAAATACTCTGTCTAACTCTATATATATATATATATATATATATTTATTTATATATAACTATAATACAATAATTTATAGAAAAAAAAATTAAATCCAACAAATTTAAAAGAATAAGAACTCAAAAATCAAATAAAATGCACTAAAAGTTATATAAACAAAACAAATAAACATAAACAAAGAAGTTATGGGTGAACATACATAACAAAAAAGGTCCAATACCAATTAAATTTAGTTTTTTACCAATCGGAAGCTATACTGAACACAATGCAAAAAAATCATCTAAATCGGTTCACAGTTGGCGAAGAAATCGAGTAACATAGACACAAAATAAAAAAATTCAGTCGAATTGAGAACCTCTTCCTTTTTTGAAGTCGGTTAAAAAGAAAGTTATGTATAATATTACATCTGGGAGATTCTTTTGGGTTGTACCATCTATGGTAAAATTAGATAAAAAAATTATATTTAAGTGATGTTAAATATGGGGGGCATTCCACACCAATTCGGACAGTTTGGAAATTTTTGATTTACTTGATTTTTTGACGTTTTTTCGTTCTCTTGAACGGTTTGTCGAAAAAGTTTGAAAATTCACCTAGAAGCCTTTTTCATAAAGTACAAAAAAAATCAAAAATTTTAAATTTTCAAACTCCGATTTGGTGTGGAATGCCCCCCTATATAATATTTATTCTGTGATGATTTGAATTATACTCTTGCCTACTACAACTTGGAAAACAAGGGGATTTTTTCAATTAATTCTCTGATTTCACCATGATTAAAGGAAACATTCTAAGAGAATATTTCAAATGGTTAGACTTATCTCTTTATCTCTGAAGCCTTATCAAGAAGTTGTTGCTAAAAATATTTTCTATCCTCCTTTTCACGATGCAAAGTAAGTAATCCGGGCTAGACTGGTAGCACCTTTTTGGATTAATATTATTAATTAATGTATATATATTGGTCGAATTATTTAAGAAATATAATAATTTATTAGATAGGATACTATAAATGTTTCAAATTAGAAATTTGGTGTTGGATGAGGCTCTTGAAAACCTTGGAAACAGGTGGAATGTCTTCGTTAGGAAAAAGAAATACATGATTTCCTTATAGTCTAACCATTTATTCTCCAGAAAAACTTTTGAGACGTTTCAGCGGATATTCTCACGCCATCCTCAGTCTACAAGGGAAACATAATCTTAATTACAGTCAAGAAATTTAACAATCACATGTCATTTTCAAGATACAAAAAGACAAAATAAGAAAATAAAAAAAGAGAAAACTCACCCTGGCTTTTCATAATATAGGACAATTTTTTATGCAGAAATTCATTCCTTTTCCACAGTTATTTTTATCAAAGCTTGTAATAAGAATAACAAACTAATACTAAAACATAATATTTATTCAAATAAATCAAATAATTTTTTTATCTTCGTCATTTACCTGGTGAGTTTTCATAAGTTAAAATTATCATTAATATGAAGTGAAATATGTCCATATAATTGAATACATATATAAAAAATGTTTTTTAAAATTCACAATTCTTAATTAATTTATATATTATTAACATATTCCATTGTAAATTCTTAATATGAAAAAATTAATTAACTACCTTTTACTCTATGTATAGGCGCCGTTACTATAGTTGGCTTTAGGCGCCAAGTTCTCTAGATACGCCTCTGCAGAATTTTAAGTAGTTCAAGAACTAAAAAATTCTTAAGAAATATTCTGCGTCCTTTAAATAATTCTAGAAAATAATGCCAGAACCACAATTCTTAATTAAAGAAATCTGATCGCATACTAATTTTAATTTTTTGATCGGGAGAATTTATTTATGTGAATCATTGTATGTATATACATTTACGTATGATATCCATCAAGTCAAAACACTTGCGCCATCAGACCAATGCAGCTTTTCCTGAGTTAAAAGTTATATAAGAAATTTCAAAAATTAAAAAAAAACAACAGATAAGCGCAATAGTTTCATAGTTTTTGTTCCCCATTTACAGGCCCGGATCGAATAGGTGCGGGGCCCGATTGGATTTTTTTTGCGGGGCTCTCTCTATATATTAAATATTTAAATAAAATTCAAATTCAGTATATATATATTCAGTATATATATATATATATATATATATATATATATATATATATATATCAAATGTCATGGATCATCAGATAAGTAAACTTCTACATAAATTAAAAAATAAAAATGTTCAAAATACAAAAACATTTATTGAATATAAATTTACATCACCGAATATGAATACATGAATTTACATATTTCTAAGTTTTTGTTCTGTAAATTTTTCTAAAATTGTTTGAAAATCTAATTTCCTTGCGTCTTCACTTTCAATCGACATAATTGCTAAACTATTTAATCTATCCTGATTCATTGTCGATCTCAGATAGTTTTTTATTAGTTTTAGCCTGGAAAATGATCTCTCTCCAGATATGCATATACCTGCATAGTAGTTTACGTACGTAGTGCAAAATCTCTAATATAGGACAATTCCGATTAAATTCAATACATTTGACATTAACTTTTACTGGTATCAGTTTTTATACATATTATAAGGTATATATTATATATTAATAATTAATAAATTTCATCCAGCAATGCGAACTTAAAATAAATATATTTTTAATTATTTAAATAATTCATAATTTATCCATTATCGTCAAAAGCAATTTGCTTTAAATTTCGAAAAAAAATTTTGTTCATTTTGATGCTAACGCGGGGCCCGATTGGGCCCAATCGCTCCAATCGCCCTTTATCCGGCCCTGTTACCTGTAAAATATATTATGTTTTCGTATTGGCGAAATTCACGATTGGGGTGACATTTATTCAAGATATTATATAGAATAAATATGATATCGCGAATTCACCTCCTGATATCTATTCTTGATTATCATTGGCACCAAGAAAAATCTAATTGCGGAGCTTGCGAATTTCTAGAGCCATATCTTACAAATCGCTCATTTGCTGCAACAGCAACATATTATAACTCAATAACTATTATTTTCCAGGAGGATCATTTAAACCTTCTTTTGTGTAATAACTTGGATACCCTCATTCAAAAATAACATATCAACATGTTTTATTAAAATAATACAATATAAAAGAACTTATTTTCGATTTTTTTAGGATTCACCATTCTCAAAAAGTAAAATTTTAACAAAACTTATTTTCGAATGAATGTATAAGTTATTACACGTCACAAGTTTGAATTGATCATCCTGGAAAATTAGCTTTTTGTATGGAGAATTGATGGAAGGCTTCCCAAGGATAATGAAAAATACCGAATAAAATAAATTTATTGGAAAGTCATATTTATTCTCTTAAAAACCGACGTTTCGGAAGATCTTGACTTCTTCTTCAGGGTTTAAAAGGGTTAACGAAGGAAACATTAAAGAAAAATTATATTCATGCTTCTGTTAAAAAACGGGACATTTCGAACACTGCTAGAAGAGAGAAGAAGGACGTATCCTGGATGTTTCCTTTGTTGACCCTTTTAAACTCTGAAGAGGGAGGCAAGATCCTTCGAAATGACGCTTTTTAAGAGGATAAAAATGACTTTCCATTCGAAATTGTATTTTTACTTTTACCATACAGGATATTGTCAAGTATTGTAATCGTGCATGAAAAAGTGTTTTTTTTTGCTTCTTTTTTTCGAAATATCCCAAAAACGGCTCAAACTATTTTGATTAAAAAAATAGAGCGAAATCATGGCATTTCGGTCTACAAAAAGCCCTAATAAGTGAATATCGAAAAAATTATATTTTTTGAGATAATAATTGTTTTGTCAAATGTCTGTTAGTTAGTTTGTTAGTTAGTTAGTTAGTTAGTTAGTTAGTCAGTTAGTTAGTTAGTTAGTTAGTCTGTGCGTTACCAAATTTTGTGGACGAGCTAGCTTAAAAACTAGTGTGAATATCGAAACCAAATTTCACACGTAGTTTTGGTCCATTGAGATTAAGAGCTGATTAGATTTTGGTGCATATCGACCCAAAATTAAGGGAGGTGGAGGGGGGGTTAAAAATTAAAAATCTAGGTCGTTTGAGCAAACTCAACCAAATTTTGTGTACATAATCAGTGGACCCCCCAGAAGTTTAAAATGCAAAATCTAATCGCCCAAAATGGGGGGGGGGGTCAAAAAATGAAAATCTTGGCCATTTACCAAACTCAACCAAATTTTGTATACATAATCAGTGGACCTCCAGAAGTCTAAAAATGCAAAAACTAACCGCCCGAAATGGGGAGGGGGGTTGGAGGGTCAAAAAATGAAAATCTTGGCCATTTTCCAAACTCAACCAAATTTTGTATACATAATCAGTGGGTAGTTTTTAAGGAATTTGGTGTTGGTACTTGGTGAAACATTTTTTAAAAATTATTGATAAAATATTGTAGGCTTCACATTAAGATATAAAAAAATAAATTCGTTTTATTTTTTTATATCTTAATGATAAAACCTACCAAGTATTTTTATCCAATAATTATAATCAGTGGGTCCCCAGAAGTCTAAAAATGCAAAAATCTAACCGCCCAAAATGGCGGGGGTAGGGGTGGAGGGTCAAAAAATGAAAATCTTGGCCATTTACCAAACTCAACCAAATTTTGTATACATAATCAGTGTGCCCCTAGGAGCTTAAAAATGCAAAAACTAACCCCCCCCCCCCTACATGATTATAAATAATTTTATTAAATATTAATGTAAGTGAGGGGCCAGGTTGTATGGTAAAGTCAAGTGGATGGCCACATCAGAACACGTCAGCTTATTTACATATATGTTTGAGTGAAATAAAAGAGATATTTTTTTATATAATTATTTAAACATTTTCATGTTTGAACTTTATTTTATTGCAGATTAAAAAATAACCATAATTTCAATTTCAATCATAAAGAGTTCTCACCCATTAAGCTTGAAGCGAAAAATGTGCTTAGCTGTCCTAGCTGCGGGATAACCATTCATTTCTTCGTCAATATGGTATTTATTGAAATCAATCAGTCTCTGTAAGCAGATGACAATACCGAGATTAATATTTTATTGTAATTAGATGAAAAAAAAATTGTGGATGACTTACAGGAACAAGTGGACAACTAGACCATATAACATTTTGCTTGTGAAGGTCATTAAAAACAGGATATTTACTCGAAATAATCTCACAAACAGGTTTATCTTTGGAAAAAGTGTTATTAGGACCATTTACTCCTCCCTTTATTTGCATTGTGTAATCTACCTTGAAAGAAAAAGTAAAATAAAATTTAAAGTTATACAGATAGGAAAAAAAATGGAAACTTACTGTGGCCGTGGAAGGTATTTCTTCGAGAATTCTTAAATTGCCATTAAATATGGGATTGTGCAAAGGAGATAAATTCATCTTCAACATGGTTGTTAGTCTGTGCGTTATCAAATTTTTTGTGGACGAGCTAGCTCAAAAACTAGAGTGAATATCAAAACCAAATTTCATACGTAGTTTTGGTACATTGAGATTAAGAGCTGATTAGATTTTGGTGCATATCGAGCCAAAATTAAGGTGGGTAGAGGAGGGGGGGGGTTTAAAATTAAAAATGAAAATCTTGGCCATTTACCAAACTCAACCAAATTTTGTATACATAATCCGTGGGCCCCCAGAAGTCTAATATTACAAAAAGTAACCTCCCAAATTGGGGGGGGGTGTCAGAAAATGAAAATCTATGCCCTTGTACCAAACTCAACCAAATTTTGTGTACATAATCTGTGGTCCTCTAGAAGACTAAAAATGAAAAAACTAATCCCCCTACATGATTATAAATAATTTTATTAAATATTAAATATAAGTGAGAGGCCAGGGTGTATGGTAAAGTCAAGTGGATGACCACATAAGAACGTGTCAGTTTATTTTATTTATCCTTGTGCTGCCTTTTATCAATTCTCCATTGAAATTCTACCAGTCCGTCTCTCCAAAAAGAAAATATTATACTTCTAATATAGCATTATTAGTCATTTGAGATTATCTCTGCTGATTCCTAGTATAAACTTTGAACATTTCTGTGACATAAAGTGATAAAAATATAAGGGGAGAAAATATTAAGTCTAAAAATAGTATTATAATTATACAAATGATGAACAAATTAAATGTGAAGAGATATTTTTTTGGAAGAAAGGAAATAAAAAACCAAAATGATTGAAAATGTGAATTACTTGAGAAGCTGACAAGAGCGAGAGACAAAGACAGCGAGATCGGAATCCGTTACCCTGGCTAGCCGTGTAAAGGATTGGGAGAGAAAAGAAAGGCATCTGGGTCGGAGGCCAGGCATCGGAATTGGCCAGGATGGCCAAAGGTCATTTTCTCACCCATTCTTTGTGTTTCTAGGACCTTCCTCCTACTCACCCTTCTCTCTTTCGGACAATGAAAATTACTCCAAAACGGCTTTTTATTCGAGTTTTTATTCGAGGAAGTGGCGAATTACTTCTGTAAATTGTTCAAAGAACATGAATCAGAGCGAATTTATCGTCAATCATTTACTGAATTATATAATTGGGATAGAAATTGAGATAATCTTAAATGGACAGGGGATGCAGCAGAAATAGGAAGGAACACGTAGCAGAGGAACTCGACTTTTACTTATCTTCCATCAATAATACTCGGCAAAACATTATAAGTACTAAAGATAAGAGTAAATAAATATTATATTTAATATTGATTTACTATGAGTTAAGGATACTAGGTCACTTATTTCACATTAAAATTAAAAAATTAAAAGAAATAAATTTTTTCAGTACTTCCTGAAGATGGGTTGATAGCCCGAAATATATATATTGAAAAAGAAAAAAAAATTATTTCTTTTAATTTTTTAATTTTAATGTGAAATAAGTGACCTAGTATCCTTAACTCATAGTAAATCAATATTAAATATGATATTTATTTACACTTATCTTTATTAAAGATGTTTCACCTTGCACCAACACCACAATCTCTACTAATTATTATAAGTACGTTTTTAAAAACAATAAAATCTAATTGAGAAGATTTTAAAGATAAAAGTATATAAACATAATATGAAATATTCATTTACTATGAGTTAGGTTTTCTAGGTCACTTGTTTCACATTAAAAATTAAAAAATAAAGAGGTAAATTTTTTTTTAATATATATATTTCGGGCTTTACCCATCTTCAGGAAAATACACAGAGTAGTGTATTTTCCTGAAGATGGGTTCAAAACCCGAAATATATATATTGAAAAAAAATTTACTCCTTTTATTTTTTTAATTTTAATGTGAAACAAGGGACCTAGAAAACTAACTCATAGTAAATGAATATTTCATATAATATTTATTTACTTTTATCTTTATTAAAGATGTTTCACCTTGCACCAACACCATAATCTTTATTAATTATGAAAAGATTTTGTTTGCCGAGAGTAGCAGAGTTGTTGATTCATGAAGAGAAATCAATGAGGTTGTCTTCTGCTTGATTCAAGTAAACATATCCTATATTACTAAAGCTCATTTTGTGCCTGCATTTGTACCTATGTATATGTACCTATGTCCGTGTCCCAACAAAGACAGTCGTCATGGTTACCAATTTAAATGAAATCATCTATATATGTGCCCATAATTATGAAAGTGGACTAAGTCAAAAAATTAAAAAATTAGTTTTTTCATATTTTATGTTCCATCCATTTAAAAAGTACAGTAATAAGTTGTCGGTTTTGAAAAATCATAAAATTGAACCGTTAAGTGGATTTCTAGTTGTCTCATTATACAGAATTCGAATCTTGTTTATTTTATAAAACTTTAAATATCTCGAAACTAACAATCAATGACTTATACCACTTTCATAATTATGGGCATATATATATAATTAAGGTTTTGTCTGTACATTGGGGTGGTGGTGTGGGTGGGGGTGCTGGCTGGCTTTCGGGGGGTGGGGTCCAGGGGTAAGCCCCCTGGCTAGCAAGAGGGCCGCTGAAAATGTTTTCTTTAAAATCTTTAAACGTCTCTATCTCCGTAAATAATGGTCTGAAACCCTTAAAACAATCGAATTTATAAGGTTTTTTAAATTTCTGAAATTTTTGTCTTTAAAATCTTTAAACGTCTCTATCTCCGTAAATAATGGCCTGAGAGCCTTAAAACAATCGAATTTATAAGATTTTTTTAAAATTTCTGAAAAAAATTTTCTCTTTAAAATCTTTAAACTTTTCTATCTCAGCAAATAATTCTCTAAGTCCGCCTGATCCCAAATTTCTAAATTTCTATAATTTCAAATATAATTTTTTGTCAAAATCAGAAATTTCTCAAGCCTTGCCATTTTTCCGTTTTTCCACAATTTTTTTTTCGAGACATTTCAAATAAATTCAAATTTCAATTGATCAAAGGAGAATTTCTCCTGAAACTTCTAGGTTTTTAATAAACGTCTCTTCTTCTTCTTGCTGTGCCTTTTCCATCTAATGAAGGTTGGCAACACTGACAACGATTTCTTTCTATCAGCAGCAAAACGTTTCTAGATTGTTCTATAAAAGATTTGTAAGTAAATGATTATTTGTATCAAGCAAAAAAAGCAGAGGACAACCTCATTGATGTCCCTATGAAACCCGTCTACGTTTTTTCTCGTATAAACCCTTCAGTCTTTCAAAGCTTTCACAGAACCTTCGACTCCGAACTATACATTTCCTAAGTTTCTTCCCCTTCTTTGTACTTACTTTTTTTTAACGATGCAGACAGAAATCACCTCTGGTCCATAAAGTTGCACCTTTTGTATATACTTATACATAATATTAAAAATAGATCTAAAGTGGGCACAGTCTGGATTGATTTGTTTCTAAATATGGTAATTGCTTGTAGAAAAACTCTTGCTTACTTCCTTCATCTAATTTAGATGGCAAAATGCGTAAAGAATCGAAAGTGGCAGACATGCGTGCATACGGGTGTTTCCTCTTCTCATCTGGCTTCCCTCTATTGGGGCAATTGGATCCTAATCACTAATCAAGAGACATTGGCTCCCACTTAATGGCAGAACGTGACTTGTCTTCGCTCACGATCACGGACCGCCTTTTAATGCCAGGATAGCTGAAAATTCACAACTTTATTGGAAATCATTGCATGCGAAGGTATCGGTCCGTATGTTTGTCCATCCGTCTTGGACTTGGAGAAAAAGAATAAAAAGAGACACCACGAATTGCCCATAAACAGATCGCGATATTAAAATATGCGAGAATTTTTGTTCACAAGTGGTGTTTGTTTTTCCAAATGTGAATTGGGGAACCGTTGTAAAAACAAAACAAACGGAATTTGATAAGATTCTTGTTTAATGATAGCGATGTAAGAAGCTGCAACACCTATAAAACAAGATTGAGTTACTAAGAGAAAGATAAGGATTAAGAATCAAAGTCGAAAATGTTTGTTAAAGAGTTGGATAGAGGACAAGGATCCATGAATTGGTTTCGGGATGGACCTCTCACGGCGAAATAGAAAAAATAATTAACATTTTTTATATAATAGTTCAAGTTTCCGATAGAAATAGACTAAATTTCTAAGAGATCATATATTAGATCCGAGATGGAATTGATTATTTTTAACTATATATCAAAAGGGTTGTTTATCTTCTGCTGTTCGATTCCCATTTAAAACAGTGCGGTTGATTTTAAGCTTAGGCGAAACATTATAACAATTTATTAAGAAAAATTCAAGATTTATTTTCCAAAAAAATTAAAAGTAAGATTTTTGAAAATTCAATTTATTTCAGACTGGTGAGTCCTTCGTCTCAATGGTTTATAAATCTTGAAGTAGGGACTAACGGTCCTATATTGAGTTTTGAAAAAAAAATATTTTTATTTTATTTTATTTTGGGTAACCATACCTTTAATTCTTATTCTTACAAAAATAAATATATTATTCATGACGATTCGGGTTTTAATTTTGAAAAGGTTTTCAAGTGATATACCTGCGGCACTTTTTTGTGGAGCAGTGTAGTTCGAGGCAACTCAGTCACATCGGTTTTAAATTTGATGATAAGATCTAATAGGATTCTCAAGATTTAACCTAATAACCTATAAGCTCTATGCTGGTGCCCCTATCAAATGAGGATTATATTGATTATTTCTGGATAATCTCTATTATTATTATCCAATCAATCAAAATAAAAGGCTCTTGATTTTATGAATTTTATTCAATTACTGGCGATGTTTCTGCAACAATCTCATTCACCCTCTTAATCTTATATTTTGATTGATTGATTAATAATAATAGAGAATATCTAAGAGATGATCAAATAATCAACATTTGATAGGTAACATGAAGGGACATAATTGTTAGTAGAAAATTTTCCAGATGAGGATAGGCCGATAGGCGAAATATTAGAAAAAAATAAGTTGACGTGTTCTGATGTAGCCATGCACTTGACTTTACCATACAACCTGGCCCCTCACTTATATTTAATATTATTATTTATAATCATGTAGGGAGGGGGGTTATTTTTTGCATTTTTAGATTACTCTGGGTCAACTAATTATGTATACAAAATTTGGTTGAGTTTGGTAAATGGCCAAGATTTTCATTTTTTGACCCTACACCTCCCCCCCACTCCATTTTGGACGGTTAGTTTTTGCACTTTTAGACTTCTGGAGTCCCACTAATTATGTATACAAAATTTGATTGAGTTTGGTAAATGGCCAAGATTTTCATTTTTTGACTCCCCCCCTTTGGGCGGTTAGTTTTTGCATTTTTAGACTTCTGGGGTCTCACTGATTATGTATACGAAATTTGGTTGAGTTTGGTAAATGGCCAACATTTTCATATTTTAACCCTGCACCCCCCCCCCATTTTGGTCGGTTAGTTTTTGCATTTTTGGACTTCTGGGGTCCCACTGATTATGTATACAAAATTTAGTTGAGTTTGCTCAAATGGCCTAGATTTTTAATTTTTAACCCCCCTCCACCTCCCTTAATTTTGGGTCGATGTGCACCAAAATCTAATCAGATCTTAATTTCAATGGACCAAAACTACGTGTGAAATATGGTTTTGATATTCAAACTAGTTTTTGAGCTAGCTCGTCCACAAAAATTTGGTAACGCACAGACTAACAATCAGACAGACTAACTAACAGACATTTTGACAAAACAATTTTTTCGATGATCACTTATTAGGGCTTTTTTGTAGACCGAAATGCCATGGTTTCGCTCAATTTTTTTAATGCAAATAGTTTCAGCCGTTTTTGAGATATTTCGAAAAAAATGAAGGAAAAAACCACTTTTTTCATGCACGATTAAAATACTTGACCATACCCTGTATGGTAAAGTAAAAACCAACTTCAAAAAAATTAAATGCAACAAATAAAATAATAAGAACTCAAAAATAAAATAAAATGCACTAAAAGCTATAAAATAATTATCTAAGTTAGTTGCAACTAAACGATGAAATTGTTACATGAAATCACTTTTTGAAGTCGGTCATTTACATTTTATGAATAGCACTCCACGGATCTTACTTGTTTATGCCCTGAAGAAGGAAATGTTTCGGTTTTGCAATTTCATTCTTTATTAATGTACCAAATTCTACTTAGGTATATGCCAAGTTTTAGCATTCTAGGATCATTATATTTTCACTGTATATTAATTTAGTCTATAAATTTCACCCCTTCATTTCGGGCCCCGAAGAAGTGAAAGTTTCTGTGTTCCAAGTTCCTCTTTAATTAATGTGCCAATCTTTACCAGTATGCCAAATTTCAGCATTCTAGGTTCATTGAATTTTTAGTATATGTTAATTAAGTCTATAACTTTTACCCCTTCATTTTAGGTCCTGAAGAAGGGAAAGTTTCGATTTTTGGATGTGTCCCATTAATTGTATCCCAAACTCTACCAGCATGCCAAGTTTTAACATTGTAGGATCAATATATTTTCACTGTATGTTAATTTAACCTATAAATTTCACCCCTTCATTTGGGGCCCTGAAGAAGTGAAAGTTTTGATGTTTCAAGTTCCTATTTTATTCATGTGCCAATCTTTACCAGTATGCCAAATTTCAGCATTCTAGGTTCATTGAATTTTTAGTATATGTTAATTAAGTCTATAACTTTTACCCCTTCATTTTAGATCCTGAAGAAGGGAAAGTTTCGATTTTTTGATTTTTCCCATTAATTGTACCCCAAACTCTACAAGCATGCCAAATTTCAGCATTCTAGGATCAGTGGAAGTAGTCTAGAATTTTGATGAGTGAGTGAGTCAGTGAGTGACGAAAAAGTCCATCTTTGGCTTCTTGTAACTCGGAGGGTATAAGCAGTAGAAATATGAAATTTTGTAATTTAGTTAAGTTCATGGACCAGTATTATGGAAAAATTTCAGCAATGTAGAGGTTTCCAGTACGAAGTTACAGAGGCGTCAAAATGGCCTGAGTTGTTTCCTGTAAAGGGTAGTCTGACAGTGCACACACCCCCGTTCGAATCGAACTTGGCTGGGCACTGCCGTGCCCCCAGATATTGTGTTACATATTTCAAATCACAGAATCCAAGAGTTAAGTAAAAAAGAAGCGTTTATTTAAAAGAGTGGGTTAGTTCGCCACAAAGTGGGAGAGGTTTAAAGAACTGAAAAATCTCTTAATTGAATTTTAATTAGATAGTGAGTGGTTCGAACCATCGAACTCAATTTCAAAGACAAATTAAAACCAACCGTTTCAAATCATCATTTGAAAATCCCGCGTTGGTCATTCCCAAAGTTGCAAAGATTTAATAAATAATTATATACAAAATTATAATTATTTGTAAGAGTAAAGACTTGCCCTGAATTAAGGTAAAATTAATATAACATTTTTATTAATTTTCAACTTGACTTACGTAGTCACCTCCCACATCCGATTTACCAAATTTCCTAGCCAAGTGTTTCCTTTCTTCATTCGACTGTCATCAGACAAACTCATTTTTTAAGTATAAAAATACAATATTTTTATAATTCAATTGCTTATCAAAGCAATATTCAAATTCATCAGAAGCATTCAAATTAATATTACATCATCGTAATATCCTCAGGTAAATGGTTAATTGCTTTTATTCTTTTGTTTTAATTATATCAATAACGGAGTCGCCATGCAATCCTTGTTCAAAATGTTCTAATTCATTTAATATCCTCAGGTCAACTCAGGTTTTATGTTACATTAAAAGCTATAGCATTAACTTTTAATCCACACCAAACACACACCTCTGAATCATCAGATAATAGAGCAGCAGCTTGATTAAGCCTACACCTCAAATATATATCCTGGACAGCATACCGAAGCCAAGAAGCCATCTTTGGACCGGTTCATATCTCCAAGAAAATATATTTCCACCAATTTGTATTTATAAATTCATTAGCAGAATTTACAACTCTGCTAATAGAATATAATCAGGTTTTCACATATTGTATTAAAATCCCATTTTATATAACACTTTGTTATATTTAATTTAATTTTAATCTGTTAATAATTTATATGCATTTTCCATCCTTGTTAAATAAAAACTCTTTGCAACCAAATCTTTTGTAATCATTTGGGTACACCTTCTTACCACACACACACATTGAATCAGCAACGTGCTACAAACCACTGGGTTTTGATATATCCCCGTCGAAGTCTCATTCGTTTGCCTTTAGGTCAAACCATCCCTCAGAGCTTCCGAAACATATTTGGTCCTTCGTAAGCCAAGGATAATTAAATTACTATTATCCAAATTATATAATTAATCTAATTTCAAAAAATTAATTAAAGTGTGTAGAAAGAATGGCGCCAACAAACTTGCAAAAGGCTCAAAGAAAATTAACAATTGTGGATAATGAAATTAAGAAATTAGTTTTTAAGGAAATCAATTGTACTAATCAAGCTGAATTAATAACATTAATTCATTATTTAGATTCATGTGAAGATCGCATAGAAAAACTGGAGGAAAGCATCCTGAACCTCGATAGCGACGACACCGTGGACGGATTATTGGAGCAGACGGAGGATGGCAAAGAAACCATGAGGATATTACGATGTAAAATCCAAAAGAAATTACTAGAGCTCCAAGAAGCTAAGAGTAATTTAAATTCAAATCGTGAGTCAAATTCATCTCAGAACGCATCTGTTCATTCTCTAAATACCCTTACTCATCGCCTACCCAAACTTCCTACTTTAAATTTGCCTTTATTTAACGGGGAGTTAGATACATATTTATCATTTTGGGAATCATTCAATACGAATATAGATTCAAAGCGGGATATTTCCGATTTTGATAAATTTGGTTATTTTTTGTCACTATTGAGAGAGGAACCACTCAGGTTCGCTCAGCGATTCACTCAATCAGCGGAAAATTATCCAATCATGAGGGAAGAGTTTGAAAAAGAATACAAAAAAACATGTCAATTGGTTTATTTACATTTAGACCACATCATCAAAATTCCAAATATAAAAAAGAGAAACCACACAGAATTAAAATCCTTAGTTAATATCATTAGGTCAGAAATGCAAAATCTTACAATACTAGAGCAACCTGTAAAACATTGCGGGGTCATATTTGTAAAATTAATTCTGGACAAGCTCGATATAGAAACCTTGCAACACTGGAATATGTCGAGAGAGGATTATAGTGTACCAAATTTAGAAGAACTACTAAAATTCATAGATAAAGTTGCTAATTCTCTAACAAAAGAAGATACGCCAAGTAGGATTTATAAAAATTATAGCAGCACGGTCGAGGTATCACACGAAACTAGCTGTAAAATGTGTAAAATGCCACACAAACTATTTAGATGCCCGTCATTTTTAAAATTACCGCCAAACGAAAGGTTAGATAAGGTCAAATCATTTAAATTGTGCTTTAATTGCCTCAGCAGTCAGCATGTTTTTATGAAATGTCCGTCAAAATCGACTTGCAAAAGTTGTGGAAAACGTCATAACAGCATTTTACATCGAGATTACAAACATGTAAACTCGTCAGTAGTCAAGGGAGTAGATAAAAAGTCTTTAGATACCGCCCCGAGCGAGGGAGTCGAATCTAAAGAAGTTTTAACAGTTACTTCATTTATAGAAAAGCGTGTCGAGAATCAATCCTCACACATTTTACTAGCCACAGCGTTAGTCACAATTAAAGATAGCATAGGTAAAAAACATATAGCAAGAATACTCTTAGATTCTGGATCTCAATGCACCACCATTTCTAAGAGTTTCGCACACAAACTTAATTTACCTAGGCAATCAGCTTCTATATCAGTAGCAGGCATTGTTGCAAATCAAATTGCAAAATGTAAGCATACAATTAAATTAAAATTCACGTCAGTAACAGATCAAAGTCAATCATTTAGTACAAAAGCCTTAATACTCGATAAATTAATCCATAATTTACCGGAGTATACTTTTGAAAAAACAAAATTCACATTTATAAATAATCTCAAATTAGCAGATCCAAAATTTAATGAATCCAATTCAATAGACATCGTTCTAGGTGGCAAAGAGGCCTTTGACATTTTATTTGGAGGTCAACGGATTGACAGTCCTGATAAATCACTTATAGCGATAGACACATCACTAGGTTGGGTAATAATGGGTCAATTCAATAATAATCAAAATTCATCTTTAGTACATTCAAATGTTATTATTAAAAGCCCTCCAACTGATCTTATTTCGAAAATATGGGCACTTGAAGAAACTCCCATATTAACCAAAATTCATTCCCCTGAAAATGAAATGAGTGAAGAATTATTTTGCAAGTCCATTTCAAAATTACCGAATAACAAATATTCAGCCGATTTGTTGTTTAAAGAGTATCCACCTAATCTCGGTGACTCACTAATCAACCCGACTAAACATTTAGAAAAGGATTTAAAATCAAAATCACAACAATCTTTTGCTTTTCATAATTACTTACAAGCAGGTCATATGGAAAGTATTTCAAATTTCAAATCAAAATCACAACAATCCTTTACTTCTCATGTATATCTACAAGCAGGTCATATAGAAAGTATTTCAAATTTAAAATCAAAATCACAGCAATCCTTTACTTCTCATGATTATCTACAAGCATGTCAAATGGAAAGTATTTCAGACTTAACATTAAAATCACAATATTCTTTTGATTTTCATAATTGTTTACAAGCAGGTCATATGGAAATTATTTCAGATTTAAAATTAAAGTCAGCAAATTTTTATTTACCTCACCAAGCGATTATACACGAATCTAGCTTAACTACTAAATTACGAATAGTTTTTGATGGTAGCCATATGTCTTCTAATGGGGTCTCTTTAAATCAAAACTTGTTGGTAGGTCCTTCCTTACAACAAGACATTAGACATTTGTTATTAAGATTCCGTTTTTTTAAATATGTAATCACAATGGATCTTCATCAAATGTATAGAAATATTGAAATTAATCCTGATCACAGAGATTATTTGCGAGTTCTATGGAGAGATAGCCCTTCAGAAGAATTGCAGCATTATAGATTAAAAACAGTCACCTTCGGATTAACAAGCGCACCATATTCAGCAATTCGTTTTTTACATTACTTAACAGATAACCATAAACTCACGCACCATGTGGCAGCGAAAATCATCAAAGAACATCTTTATGTTGATGATTGTTTGACTGGATTAAACTCTAAATCAGAATTAATCAAAAGTATTCAAAAATTAGTTTATTTTCTTAATACCGCAAATTTTAAATGTTACATATGGGCTAGCAATAATCAATCAATTTTATATGAATTTATGAACTTGGTCATAATAAGGTTTCAAAAACCTCCCTAGCTTTATTTTCACAATTTACTTTCATTTATTTTTCATTCATCATTATTCACATTTTGTCATCATTATATTATATATATTATCATTATAGTATTATATTATCATACATTGGATATCCGGTGAAATATTTCGGAAGACATTCTGTCATTTATTTTATTCACTTTAATTTGTCTAATCATTTTTATCAGATCACACTTTCTATTTTATTATTTCGCATAATCCATACGAGGATTATCCAACAGGTGGGAGTATGGTTCGAACCATCGAACTCAATTTCAAAGACAAATTAAAACCAACCGTTTCAAATCATCATTTGAAAATCCCGCGTTGGTCATTCCCAAAGTTGCAAAGATTTAATAAATAATTATATACAAAATTATAATTATTTGTAAGAGTAAAGACTTGCCCTGAATTAAGGTAAAATTAATATAACATTTTTATTAATTTTCAACTTGACTTACGTAGTCACCTCCCACATCCGATTTACCAAATTTCCTAGCCAAGTGTTTCCTTTCTTCATTCGACTGTCATCAGACAAACTCATTTTTTAAGTATAAAAATACAATATTTTTATAATTCAATTGCTTATCAAAGCAATATTCAAATTCATCAGAAGCATTCAAATTAATATTACATCATCGTAATATCCTCAGGTAAATGGTTAATTGCTTTTATTCTTTTGTTTTAATTATATCAATAACGGAGTCGCCATGCAATCCTTGTTCAAAATGTTCTAATTCATTTTATATCCTCAGGTCAACTCAGGTTTTATGTTACATTAAAAGCTATAGCATTAACTTTTAATCCACACCAAACAAACACCTCTGAATCATCAGATACTAGAGCAGCAGCTTGATTAAGCCTACACCTCAAATATATATCCTGGACAGCATACCGACGCCAAGACGCCATCTTTGGACCGGTTCATATCTCCAAGAAAATATATTTCCACCAATTTGTATTTATAAATTCATTAGCAGAATTTACAACTCTGCTAATAGAATATAATCAGGTTTTCACATATTGTATTAAAATCCCATTTTATATAACACTTTGTTATATTTAATTTAATTTTAATCTGTTAATAATTTATATGCATTTTCCATCCTTGTTAAATAAAAACTCTTTGCAACCAAATCTTTTGTAATCATTTGGGTACACCTTCTTACCACACACACACATTGAATCAGCAACGTGCTACAAACCACTGGGTTTTGATATATCCCCGTCGAAGTCTCATTCGTTTGCCTTAGGTCAAACCATCCCTCAGAGCTTCCGAAACAGTGAGATTTGCTTATTATTATTATTTTGACCAAAGTACAGCACTCAAAAATAAAATAAATAAAAAAACTTTGCTTTAGATTAATTATCCTGAGCCCGTTAAAATGTCCTCCATGATAGTTGGAAGTGATACTTTGAATGAAATATTTTCATTTTATAAGATCAGGAACGAGGCTTAATGAATCCGGTGAAAGATGGAATCCTTTGAGATTATTAATCATGTAATAATAATAATTAATCATGTAATTTATCAACATTCATGTCATGATATTTATAATGTTTGTAAATTATAAGATATAAATTATTAAATTTAATGTAAGGTAATGTTGAACGCAATTGCAGACTGAAGATGGCGTCGAGTTGAAGCCGAAACGTTTCATGATCAAAATAAAATAAATTAACAACCTTGATGAAGATTTTTTATCTTGAAAAATAACCATCATTCTCAAAGGATTCCATCTTCCACCGGATTCATTAAGCCTCGTTCCTGATCTTATAAAATAATATACGAATCATTAAGTACTTGTCCTAAAAGAAATATTTTCAATAAAAAAATATTTTGTTTTACACATTTAGCATCAAGTTAAGATTTAGCCATTTATTTTATGACAATGTTATGATATAAAAACAACAGCTAGGTATTTAAAAAACTGTCATCACTCTTGTTGTAACTTTGTTTTTTGCATCCATTCTCTTTAATGTAATAATTCATTTTGAACATATAAATGGACTTTAAATTTCTAAGATAATTGCAAGAGGTTACTTATTAGATGCAAGATGGAATGGATTATTTTTAATTATATTTCAGAATGGTTGTTTTTAGCCCCTCGAAAATCGAACCCGAGTGCCGAAATTAGCATAATCCGGGCCAATTTGGCTATCTTGGGAGGTGAATGAATCTGAAACATGAATCACGCTAAAAGTAAATATTTCACTCAAAGATTTAAATCTTCATAAGAAAAAGTTCCCGGTCTAGTTATTCTAAATTTAAACACATAGCCATTCCTTGTGTCAGAGGGGTTCATCTTGCAAGAAAGTCAATTGGCCCGGATTGCTAATTGTGGTACTCGGGTTCGATTCCAGAGAGGGTAAAAACAATCCTTCTGACATAATTAAAAAAAAAATCCATTAAATCTTGGATCTAATAGATGACCTCTTGTGATTTTCTTAGATTCACTTTTATCTATATATCTTCCAGCGGGAAGGGGATAGAGGCGGGTGAAGCAGAGACGGGGGTTTTGGTGCTCCTGTTCAATGGTTACATCAAGAAATTGCCAACTACTCTTCCGAAAAATGCCAAGTCTCCATTAAAATTATATCTTGTTCACTTGAAAAATGAATCTTATATAAAAATTGATTTATTGCTTTTGTCAGACTTTATATATCCAACTATCCAATCATCAAACTTTAAATTACATTATCCATTATTTTTTGTGGAGACAGGCGTCTTAAGCAAAACACCAATTAACTTTGTCATTTTTATTTTAATTGCTCTATATGTCGGTAAACCTGCTTCTTGTGATTAATGTCTGCAACTTGCATAAAAATCATTTTCTGGCTGTGAGTCTGAATTCCAATACTAACGATAGCCCACGAAATGATAGTCATTCTGATGCTAAAATGTTTCTATTTCCAATACAATTAAAGTGATCAGATTTTGGGCTCTGTAACTTCAAAGCTTCCATTTCAAAAATATAGGTATATTAATGCATATATTATTATTATATTTAATGCACCGTTTGGAAAGAAATCGAAAAGTGACGAGAAATGATTGGTTAAGAGAAGCAGTAAAGATCCATTCTGAATCTGAATCACATGCAACTGAACTTTCCAGGGTAATCTGGCGTTAGTCATTCCATCTTAATAGCCAGTAGCGGATTTTTTCTTTCTTTTTGCCTTATCATGTTAATTAATCCAATTTTAAGAAATTCACAATTACCTACAGGGATAACAATTGTTACCGGGTATATCTACAAGTGTTGACCTTGCTGATCCCTACTGGTTTAATGGAAAGCTTTTCTTGGACTGTGACATGCAAAGCAGATACCATTAAGACCAATGGATGAAGCTTTCTAAATGGAGATTATATCTTTTAGCTTTTATAGGTACATGGGGATCGCGGTGTCGGCATGAATGCCCATAAAAACGGGATTGTCCCTTTGCCCAGCAGACCTCTAGATGGGTCCAAGTATTGATGACGAGTCGTTCAGCCAGTAATATGTTAGGTACGGACCTCTCGGTTTGCGAGTCAGGTAGGTGTATAGTAAAGTCATGAGATGATCACAACAGATATTAAAAAAAAAAAGATTTTTACGGGGTGGTAAAATTAACACCACGCCTAACCCCTTTTAGCCGCCTTTTACGACAAGCAGGGGATGCTGTGGACATATTCTATCCCCGACCCACATAGGGAGCTATGTTTTTAGTACAACGAAATCAATCAGATAAAATATGCATTCATTCATATGGTACAGTCTAAATAAGCTATAAATTTTAGAAGAAAACGTAAGGGTGCAAATACACTACTAGAGACATTCTAGCTAGTGAGGCTCTCCGCTAATCAGATTAAAGTGGACATGGACACAAGTGCAGCTTCGTCCAATTGTTTTGAAATCCCAAGCCTTTTTCATTCTGATTAGCAGGTAGTCCTCTCTAGTGATTTTCTCTACAGGTGTACAGGAACCTTAAGATAGTAAAATACACCGAATGGTTTGAAAAAAGACCCCAGGCACAAGTCAAATATACACAGAGATTTTGTACTAGATGAAGGAGGAGGTATCAGCCAAAGATGGAATCACTGGGTTCAATAAAACACCTTTAATAAGACGTTTCGGCCTGAATTTTATTTGGCCATCTTCAGTCAATTAGGAGTTATACACAAAATGCGGTACACATATTATGTGATCGAACCAAGCCTTGTCAAAAATATAAATTTTTTTAGCTTCATGTGAATTTATAACGTGCCTGGACCCAAAAGTTTCAGAATCCCCTGTTTTTGAAAGGTTTTTTTTTTCATAAATCGTATAAAAAATCATTTCTTTTTTTGGTTTGAAAATTTTAAGTTACTTGAAAATGAATTTATTATAAAATAGTTGAGAGGAACCAAATTAATAAAGAAACATTTGTAATTCAATTTAGTTTTGGTTGAAAAATTGGGTTTATCGTTGATTTACATGCTACTGAAGGGTAGAGAAAGTCTAGCTAAAAGTTTAATTATAATTAAATTCGGAAATGCCTGGACCCAAAAGTTTCAGAATGATTCTGAAACTTTTGGGTCCAGGCACGTTATAAATTCACATGAAGCTAAAAAAAAAAAAAAATTATTTTTGACAAGGCTTGGTTCGATCACATATGTGTATAGTTTGTGTATAACTCCTAAATGACTGAAGATGTCCAAATAAAATTTAGGCCGAAACGTCTTATTAAAGGAGTATTATTGAACCCAGTGATTCCATCTTTGGCTGATACCTCCTCCTTCATCTAGTACAGTTTCATCACAGCCACGAACTCTAACAATATTCATACAACAGAGATTTTTTTCATTTAAGGAGGTTCTTTCGCGACAATCCACACAAAAAGTTTTAGCCTCGTAACCACTCTATAAATATGAAAGGTGCTAAAATTTTAGGTTATGTATTTTTAACGTGACTGTACATTTTACACTAATATACTCTGGAGTTTTTTAACCAGTTATAATGGTGTTTCACAAGTAAAAAAAAAAAAATTAAAAAAATTAAAAATTCCTTTAATTATATTTTTTTTGGAGTTTTATTTTCCTCTATACATATTTCGGGTTATGAGCCCATCATTAGGAGTTTTACAAATACCATTATAACCCGTTAAAAAACTCCTGTGTTTAATATGTTTCACTATGAACAAACTCCGCTTTCCCTAAATGCTACTTCTATACTCTCTTTATGAATGGATCGTTTCCAAGCCATTGATCTTATATCCCCTCCACTAAAAATAATCGCACAAATATGTTTTTTTTTATTTTTTATCAAAACTATGAGGTAAATAATTTCAATTTTTTAAGTTACTCCGAATATATTATTCTAACAAATATTAGGTTTTTCATCAAGATGGTTAAGGTCCTTAAATGAAAAAAAATAAAATAATGATTATTTATCCACCCTTTCCCAATCTACCATATGTAAAAAATTCCATTTTTAATTGCAATTATTTCATGTTTGGTGTGGTAAATCGTCTTCAAATTTTAACAGTGTGTGTATTATGCTTTTAATGACTTATATTCCAAGTTTCGAAGACTTCTTGAATTTTTGCATTTGTGAAAAAACTACCTTGTGTAATTCAGAATTAACACTCAAGTACACGTATAAGCATTTCTTACCAAGGTTTAAGTAATACATTTAAATGATATATCCTATCAATTTCAATAGCTGAGTTTCACCTTCCCCTGGACTCTCACTTTTTTAAATCACTTCCTTAAAATATATTTCTGGGTGGATTTATTCGAAATTAATTTGCTTTATATTTTCTTTCTTCATTCTGAGTGTAATTATGTGAATATGCAGTTAACTTATTCTATTTCATCTTAGACTATTAAAAAACATCAAGACTGCCATTAAAGTCCCATCATAGTGGCATAATAATATAATAGTTTTGTTTATATAGATATATATACACACGGAGACAGGAAGAACGTTTTTAAATTAACTAGAGTAGGTCCAAGAATGACACAATTATGACATGAATACAAACAAAATGAAAATAATATAAAGGGGAAATTGGTTAGTATTCTTTTCAATCTCTTCTTGAATTAATACAATAACATTCATAATTAATATACGAACTAGCTTCAAAATTAAAAGTTTTGTCTTGCCTCTTCCTGTAAAGTATATAATCTTTTGTTAGAGACTTTAGTTTCAGAGGCTTTTTCAGTCTTTTTACTTTACCATACAGTGTATGGTCAAGTATTGTAATCGTGCATGAAAAAAAGTGTTTTTTCCTTCTTTTTTTCGAAATATCTCAAAAACGGCTGAAACTATTTTGATTAAAAAAATTGTGCGAAACCATGGCATTTCGCTCTACAAAAAAGCTCTAATAAGTGAACATCGAAAAAATTATATTTTTCGAGATAATAATTGTTTTGTCAAAATGTCTGTTAGTTAGTCTGTCTGTCTGTCTGGTTGTCCGTAGTCTGTGCGTTACCAAATTTTTGTGGACGAGCTAGCTAAAAAACTAGTTTGAATATTGAAACCAAATTTTACACGTAGTTTTGGTCCATTGAGATTAAGAGCTGATTAGATTTTGGTGCATATCGACCCAAAATTAAGGGGGGTGGAGGGGGATTAAAAATTAAAAATCTATGCCATTTGAGCAAACTCAACCAAATTTTGTATACATAATCAGTGGGACCCCAGAAGTCTAAAAATGCAAAAACTAACCGCCCAAAATGGGGAGGGGGGGGGGGTAAAAATTGAAAATCTTGGCCATTTACCAAACTCAACCAAATTTTGTATACGTAATCAGTGAGACCCCCGAAAGGTCTAAAATTACAAAAACTAACCGCCCAAAATGTGTGTGGGGGGGGGGGGGGGTCAAAAAATGAAAATCTAGGCTCTTGTACCAAACTCAACCAAATTTTGTATACATAATCAGTGAGCCCCCACGAGTCTAAAAATGCAAAAACTAATCCCCCTCCCCTACATGATTATAAATAATTTTATTAAATATAAGTGAAGGGGCCAAGTTGTATGATAAAGTCAAGTGGATGGCCACATCAGAACACGTCAGCTTATTTATATAAATATTATGCTATTAATATTAATTTTGATTATACCTACACCCTCTTTGATTTGCAGTTAAAAGCACAACGTTTCGGTAACTAGTTCTGGATTTGTTATTATTCCATCGACATATTACCAACAAGCGTATTTTTAAGCCTTTATATTTGTGAAGTGAACACCTGTTTCCGCATGTCTTAATGCCATTGTACTAAGAAATTTAATATACCTCTTTTAAAAGAAAAAAATAACTCCTCATTATTAAAAATTAATTTCTCAAAGATCTTATAATTGACATTTATTTTTACTTTTTCTATTAAGACTTTCGTGGTCAAATTAAATGATTCCGATGTTTTTTAGGTGTGAGAAAACACATTGTGCAAAAGAAAATTAATTATAATTTTCTCTACTCAACGGGTGTTTTAATCCGAAAAAAACCTCAAAAATAATTTATTTTACGTCGTATTAACAATTTTACATTCAAGAGTCATTGACTCTTTTTTTTTTTTTTTTTTTAATGCAATCGAATGCAAGAAGGGGTGCACCAGTAAAGATGCAGCCCCTATGGATCTCGAAAGACCCTTGCATTACCGAAGAGAAGGGAAAGTTGATTAAGTGAGAGGGTGTAGACGTAGGTGTCTATGCACCCCGGTTTTGAAGGTTTGAAGACTCTGAGGGACATTATCTACTGTTCTTCTAATATGAAAATATTCATTGGAGAAAACGAATAATAAATAAATTGCTAATCCTTAGAAATAATTTATCTGAATCTGCCAACTCTCAACTTTCAATTACTAATAAAAACTAACAAAAAATTAGCCTATAAAAATAATATTAAAAAATTAAGGAAAAAATACAGAATGATCAATAGATTTTGATTTAATTTTCAAATAAGATTCAACTAGGAAGCTGAAATTTTCAGATTTAATATACCAGTGATTCTTAAAAAATAAAAAAAAAAAAAAAAATAAAATCTCTGGCTCGACAACCCTTCATGGGTCTTGGCCTACTGAATTGGTTGCTGTCCTAATTGGAAACAGTACCGAGGGGTCAAGTGGTTAGCTCAACGCACATCTACAACCTTCGTTTCAGTTTTCTTAACCGAGATTCGCTACTTCTCAATCAAGCAGCTACTCATTTATCCTCACGAGGCTGAGTGAACCCCGTTCCAGACCCTATACTTACAAAAAAATTTCTGAGCATAGCCGGGAATCGAACCCGGGACCTCCGGGTTGCCAGTCAGTTACTCTGACCATTAGACCACTTAACCTTTTATCAATAGTAGTCTCTTAAATAATATCAGATATTTTCGCGGCCCCTTAGCTTTAACTAACAAAATAGCTATTAAGATTTGTTTTTAAAGGGGTAGTTTTATTTGCCTTATTTATTTTTTTGTTTTTGTTTTTTATGACTTCCGAAAATATTTAAAAAAATCGTTAGAGCCTTTTTTGAGAAAATAAAAAAAAAAAAAAAAAAAACGATAAATCTTTCATATAAATGTCTACTTCCAGTTTTCCGATTTCAATTGACGGATTTAATGCGCCACGCCGAGAGGGGCAGCCCTTTACATAGAAGAAAACAGATTTTTTACAAATAATCATGAAACAATCACATCTCATCAGCCGTCCAAACAAAGCCCCAGATGTTGTGGCTAATAATTAGACTAATGTATATATGGGCGCCGGTAGGTCAATATCTCCAGAACAGCGGCCAGTGTTGGGAGCACCAACAGTGCCCCACAACTGTACAGTGCGATTAACACATTAAGAAAAAGCTTGCTGTATTCCTTGGTGTACTCCTTCTACCTTATATCGAGCTTAAGTTCCGAATTTCGAAAATGTGTAAGTCGTATGGTGAATACACCAGTTGATTTCATTTATACCCGTAAATATAAAGTTGTTTCTAATAAATTACATATGTTTCATTTTTTATTGCGTATTATCTTTTAAAATGTTCACGTTACTTTATATATTATAGGAAATTAGATAAATGAAAAGCGACAGTTCCTTAAACAAGATGATGAAATGCTCGCATTTTTCTGATCGTTTTTCTATTCATATTCATTTAATAAATTGATTAAAGATAAAGAGATAAGATCATCATTTTCTGTTGACTCACCATTTAAGATCATAATATTATTATTATCAGTGGAATCAAATAAAACAAGGGAGTTTTTCGAATTTTGAAATAATTTGCATTTATTTTTCAAAAATCTACTCTAAGCAGGGTAACCTCAAAGGCTTAAGTAAATTTAATCAACTGGTGGGGTCACCACACGACTTTCACATTAGTTTCTCCCTTATTTGGAATGATCATACCAATTTCCTTCATTCAAATTACTTCAATTTGGGTTTCCCCCAAGCCGTTTTGAGAAAACCGGAAAAAAGACAAAATTGCAAAAATATTCAAATAAACATGTATTTCCAGTTCTTCGATTTTAGCCAAAATCTTGAGGTACTTCTTCTAGCCTCTAGATAACTTAAGTTTCAAATCCCAAAGCTCTGCGACTTACCGTATATGAGATATGAACGATTAAAATATATGATTGAAAATTTTGGAGACGGACTGGTAAGTGAATTGAATGGATTTTGATGAGGCAGTCCAAGGTTCAAAAAGAGAGAAAATTATATCTATCTTTTTATTCAAAACCGACGTTTCGGAGGCTTCTTCCCTCCTTCTTCAGTGTTTTGAAAGGTCATTGAAGGGAATACAACGTGACACTCCCCTCTGTCTCTACTCTCAGTGGCAGCAACAATATTCTACAATTTTTCATTATCAACAGACAATGCTAAATTCTTTTGATAGGTAATGAAAAATTGTAGAATATTGTTACTGCCACTGAGAGAAGATACAAAGGGGAGTGTCACGTTGTATTCCCTTCACTGACCTTTCAAAACATTGAAGAAGGAGGGAAGAAGCCTCCGAAACGTCGGTTTTGAATAAAAATTATAGATATAATTTTCTCTCTTTTTTGAACCTTGGACTGCCTCATCAAAATCTATTCAATTAAAATTTATATTTTGTGACACTTCTAATTTACACTCTCTTCCTTTATTTCAATCGGATTAAAATTTATACTTTACTATATAAGTACAGAAATTAAAAAAAAAATCGTTAGAGCCGTTTTTGAGAAAATCACAAAAATCAAAAAATATTTCATGTAAATAAATGTTTTACCTTTAATGTACATTTGAAAATTTTATTCAAGTTATAAAAAATTCCAATGTAAAATTCTGCCTACCAGTGAATGAATAAAAATTTATTTATTAGAAAATACCTATAAGTCAGAAAAATTTCGTCTCTAGGTTTAAACCACCTGCACTGAGTTTGGCATTTGTGTTCAACTTTTGTGGGGGCGATCACTTCAGAGATAAAATAAAACATACCCATCTTTGATTCTCGGTAAAAAATTGGCTAAAATATAGCCACTAGAGTCGTTAGATTAAAAAATACAAGGTGATTTTTAAAAATTGAAAAACTCACTTGCTTTTAATCATATTTATTTTATTTTGTTTTTTAAACTCTTTCCCAAGTTCGTTTTAGTTAATACCAGAATGGGAAACACTTGAGCCTCCTGTATTGTGCGCTTTGTCTTGATCTGGGTTAATCACTCCCTCATTTCATTCATTCATTCATCCATGCATAGTCACACAGGCTACTCGAAATAACGGCGTCCTTTTTCCTGCTGCTGCTCTTGTCGTAGTTGTTCTTGTCTCGTTATTTGCACACGATTTGTCCCACAGACTTACTGTTCGCATTATATTTCTGTCAATGTCAAATTATGGACAGGTGGTCTAGTTTGGCGAGGAGGAGAATTGTATTAAGTCATATGGACGTAATAAAAGATAATGGTAGTTTTTCGGACTTCTCTCTCCTTCTAATATTCTAATTATATACTTCAATAGAATCACGAAAGCGTTGCATGCCATTTTTAATGATTTTGGTCAATCATTATAAAAAATCTACTTGGAATAAACAAATATAGAATTGTATAAAGAAGCAGTGGCTTATCCAAAAATGTTTTCTGGGTCAAAGAGATTATTTTTCTGAAAATGGCTAAAATCGTTCAATTTTATATCCTAGGTCAGTGATTCTCAACCTGGGTTCCGCGGAAACCCAGGGTTCCACAAAAAGAGGTTTGGTGTTCCCCGCGCCTAGAGGTCAACAAAAGAAGTTCCTTAACTTTCTTATAATACAACGATTGCGTTACATTAGTGACAAAATGAAAACATCAATTAAATTGATTTATTATTATTTTGTTATTAATGACGTTTGAAATACAATAATACTGCTTTTCAAACAGATGAGAATATTTTATTTATGGGTAAGTATAGTAGTATACATTGAATATGTAAAAAAACCTGTCCGATCCGAAAGGGACATATGGGTATCCCAATGACATTATCAAAAAATTTAATAATATTATTATTCATGAAAATAAAAATGTTAGGTATTATAATTAAAAATGCACCTTTTTTTGTACACAATTTCCCCAAAATCTAGCAAATTTTTAAAATGTGACAACACCGTCATCGGCGGCAGTATGTTATATTTGGAAGCTATAAAAGTAACATGATGTTGATATTTTGACGAAAAAATAAAATATCTCATTTTAGATGTAGGTGGTTCCTCGGAAAAATATATAAGTGCTCTAGGGTTCCTCGCCCTACAAACAGTGTTCTAGGTCATAGTTTTGACCTAACCACGGATACTTAAATAACATTTATATAAATTGATACTTTCTACAATTGATAGATATAGAGAAAAATAAGTATAAAAGACAAAAATTAACGGGGATTAATAAATACACAGAATAAGCACAACTAAAAAACCAAAAAACTATTTCATATAGGTATTGTAAAAATTTAAATGTAAAAATAATTATTAATCAATTTTATAAGATTGTAATTTTGATTATTTAAGATATTCGAAATAGATTCACATTACACAAATAGTGAAATACAAATTTATTTTTCTTCTTCTTCAAGCGTCTTACTCGATTTCAGGCGTCGCGTCGCGTCGGCGATTACTATGGAGAGTATTGTCTCCATTGTAATTTTCTTGGGGAAATTCTTCACAGGGGTGGTTTCCCGAAGCCTTTCCCTGAATTAGTGAGGGGCCTTACATTTTTGACAAAGATGAAAATTGTTCTGATTAAGGTGAGATTTGATTTCGAATGAACTCAATCCGAAGTCAGGCTTATTAGCCACTTTTCTAATTATTTGTAAAGCTCTAAGTTTATTCTGGAAACGATCTATACTTTAGTGCAAACGTTCTTAGCCGGTTTATATACAAAGAAACAGTTCTTGCTATTTCAATAATTTAACGGGTCGTAGATAATCAAAATAAATACTGGTCTATATATAAAGTCATGTCAAGTCTTCTAGAAATAGGAAAATGCGTATTTTTTATGGATAAGGAACAAATTAATATTAGATTATTAATAAGAATACCGAGGTGAAGCTCAAGTTAATGTTAATTATAATATATCAAAGTATAAAAAACTTTGTTCAATAGGATGTGCTTATCATCCTTTGAAGTTTTTAATTCCGTTTTTTTTATAATGATATTGATACAAGGAGAAGTTGCACCAAAAAGATACAACCTCTGTAGTCAGTGGTGGACCCTTGCATCGTGAAAATAAGAAGAGATTTAGGGATTGGGTCGGAGTCGAAGGTATCTGTGGATGTGGGTCTTGAAAGAGTAAATGTTATATGTTGCTGGGAAGATGTTCAGGGGAAGAGAATTCCAGTCTCTAGAAGTCATGGGGAAAAACGAATTGGCGAATGCGTTTGTTCGGTTAGTATCTAATTTAATCGCTTAATGGTGTTGAATCTGCTTGGTTTTTGTCTTTTGCACGTTTTAAATCTAAATTTCCTTAATTTATGGCCACATGATAGAATTTTGGTTTCCAAAACTAAGCAGCTCCTCTGATAGAACAGATTACGTTTTTTCATGATCAAAGCCTACAAAAGCATTATACAATTTTTAGAAGTACTTAGTCTGTATGTCGGTGAGGAATTGAGTTTATATTTGAATTTCAAAAGTGTGGTCTAACTTGAAAACCAATAAGAATATTTAAAATATTGTAGTTTTATACATATTTAGATTAAGAGCTTGAGGCATTTTCTTTGAAATCGGGTACTCGTGTAATTTTTCATAAAAGAATTAATATTTCTTTAATTTCACTTTTACAATACCATTAAATAGGAATTTTTTATTTAATTAATTTTGCTTAACCGATATACTTTGAAATAACTAAACAAAAACACCGATTTTTTTAACCCTAGGATGCATAACATGGGTATTTTATACCAACGTTGTAATAAAATTCTGTTTTTTACTGATAAGATGTGTAAGAAATGTAATCAAATGTCATGAATTCCTCTATTGGTTAGTTATGAATGAAATAGAAGTGTTAACGTGTACCCTAAATTTATTGTTATTTAAATATTTACATATTATTATTTTTACCATTATTTACATGACATGGGTATTTTGTACCCGAACTAATTTGTGACATTCAAATTCACCTTCTCTAGTTTAAAATTTGGTGCATTCATTTAATTTTGAGATGCAAAAAAAATTAGATTGAAATTTATATTTAAATAAATTTCAATCTAAAACTAAACCTAAACTAAAATCTAAAACCATTATAAAATAAAATATACCTCGTCTTATCTGCTGAAATATATACAGTATAATATGTACATGGGACTGGAGGCATATGTGGTGAGTGTTTAAATTAGACCATATTTTTAGCTAGAGAGGTATCTTAATCTAAAATAAAACATTTTAGTAATATGAATTATACTTTTTTCTTCAAGTCCCACATTTCCTTATTTTATTTTTACTCACGAATTGTTCCAAATTTGACTAATATATTCGATATTTTTGTTCTCTATTTGACTTCCTGATACCCTCGAAATTTTCCACAATTATTCAAAATGAAAAAACTTCCCATCAGATTCGTGAATTTTTATAAATTCTATCATTGTTTATTCAGGATGTGAGCTTCATCTTGGATTTCTTGGGCCTTCGAATCTGTTTTTACTACCCTATCATTAAAAAATAAATATGGTTATTACGCTTGACTGAAAATTAATTCATAGACAACCAATCATTGAATATAGTTTTCAAATTCCAAATTCCAAATGAACGATCACGCTCATGAACTACTAATCTAGTAAATTCCATAATTTTATATCCAGTTATTTTCGTAACTATTTTTATTAAATAATACTTCTTTCTCCTCGATAATCATTCTATCGTCCATGATATTGACCCTGGAACGAATTAATAGAGTTCTTGTCTCCGCCCAAATTTTAAACATAAAGTACCAGTTGTGCAGTTGTCTATGATTATTTACTTCCAACGCGAATCCTGCAAAAGTAAGCCAAAGTGGAATGCGATTATTTATTCCATGACAATGGGCCAATATCACTTCTTGTTTCTTTTTTCAAGTTTCAGGTAATCGTGCAAACTCCAAACATGGTTACAGTTAAAATGAGGTGTAATTAAGTGAAATAAAAGGGGTTCTATTTCAGAGCTCGATCTGTTAATAAAAAGCTAACAACGTCAGGTCAAAGGGTAGAAAATATGCGACCTATATTTAGTAATAATTCTAAATTGAAAATAATAAAAACTATAGAATTTTCATTCATGCAATAGGGAAAGATTATTTTAAGTATATATATTTTAATGATTGAGATGCATTATCTATAATAAGGTTTTCTGTTAGACCCTGTTCATTCAGCATTGGTGTTAACTTCACTTCTATAGCTTTAGTATTATTAGTTGAGTTGATTATGTGTGATGCAAAAAGTCTCTAACATACTTTTTTCGTAATCGGTGTGTTTATTAAATATAATGTTTTTTGAGAGATATAAAATTTATCCCGATTAAAGAGAAATGGTAGGTAATTCACAGAGGAAAAATATTTAAAACTTAAGTTAAGTATTGGGTATATAAGAAGTACCTCAAGATTTTGATTGAAATTGAACAACTGGATGAGGTTCTATGCGCTTTTATTTTTTCAAATAACCAAAATATTATTATTATTATTATATTTTTTTAATCAAGATTTTTTTATTAAACTTTTATTTGAATAAATAAATTAAATGTGATTAATTTCAAAATTTTTTAATAAACTATTCAACCACGAAATTTTCACTCAATTTGTAAGAGTATTTATGTTCTATGATGTTTAATGGGTAAAAATTTTATTTTGATTGAAATTAAGTGAGAGTAAGTTATTAGGCGTGCTGAAATAAGCTGACGTGTTCTGATGTGCCCATCCACTTGACTTTACCATACAACCTGGCCCATGACTTATATTTAATATTTAATAAAATTATTTATAATCATGTAGGGGGGGTAGTTTTTGCATTTTTAGATTACTGGGTGCCCACTGATTATGTATACAAAATTTGGTTGAGTTTGGTACAAGGGCCTAGCTATTTAGTTTTTAACCCCCCCCCCTGGGGGGTCGGATATGCTAGGCGGTAGCGTATCATCCTGCTAACCAAGGGGACCCGGGTTCGAATCCTACTCGAGGCATTCGGCTAAAATCTGACCCCCGGGGTAGAGACAAAATTTGAAAAATAAATAGTATCGTAAATTGGCTTATGGCTAGAAAGGTCGAAAAGCCAAAAAAAAAACCTTCACCCCCTTAATTTTGGGTCGATATGCACCAAAATCTAATCAGCCCTTAATCTCAATGGATCAAAACTACGTGTGAAATTTGGTTTCGATATTCACACTAGTTTTTGAGCTAGCTTGTCCACAAAATATAATTTTTTCACTGTTCACTTATTAGACCGAAGACGCTCAATTTTTTTAATCAAAATAGTTTCAGCCGTTTTTTAGATATTTCGAAAAAAAAAGAAGAAAAAAACAATTTTTTCATGCACGATTACAATACTTGACCATACCCTGTATGGTAAAGTAAAAACATGTAAATCTCACCAATGGGAAATCGTAGAGCAATGAAATTTGAAATTAATGCTAGGTATTGGCTAAAACATACTTTGGCTACAACATACTTTTGATTCTAATTGTTTTATAGGAAGTACTCTTTTACTTATGGAGTTTTGGTTTCCGCTAGACAATTTTGAAGGCTGAGAGTTGGGAAGATTATTTCAAAGGTTGGATGGCTGTAAGTGAAAGTCATGTGGCACACGCCCTACATGTTGTTTATTTGGATTTCCAATCACTCAACGAAAATTAGCGAAGTCAAATTGATTCTATGATTCCCTAAGCTCTAAGGAGATAAATAAGGGGATCTATAGCTCTGACTCAGACTTTTTTCTTGATGAAGGATAAGAAGTATTTAAATATTATTTACAAATTAATCAAAATAAAATTACCTTGTAATTATAATGTTTATTTAAAGTTATATAAAAGTTTTTAACTCGATGGGTTGTGAAGCCCACATCACCATTTTTTTAATCGCTATGTGGTAAAAGAAGAAGGAGCTAGATAATAGCCGAAACGTTGATGAATGTCTGTATTAGATGAAGGAGGAGGCATCAGCCAAAGTCGGATGCGCTGGGTTCAATAAAACGTTTCGGCCTGAATTTATTTGGGCATCTTCAGTTAATTGGGATTCACATTCATTGTGAACCTTTGAGCACAGGCACGTTATAAATTTACATGAAGCTAAAATTTTTATTTTTGACGAGGCTTGGTTCGATCACATATGTGTACCGCATTTTGTGTATAACTCCCAATTAACTGAAGATGGCCAAATAAATTCAGGCCGAAACGTTTTATTCAGGGTTGAACCCAGCGCATCCAACTTTGGCTGATATTTCCTCCTTCATCTAATACAGTTTCATCACATCCACAAACTCTAACAACGTTGATGAATTTCGACATATTAAGATAAGTAATATATATAATATAATACATGACTTAAAATCAATACTCTTTTATTCATTGATCTATCAGGAAACTAAACATCATATCTAATCTTAATTAATACCACAAGGTGATTCTTGTTATCTTATTACGCAGTTGATTTGGGAGGTAGGTATATAAAATGCTTGAATTTTGGGAATAACACATAAATATATTCTACTCTTGTTTGTTCATAATGGGTCAGCGAGGTCGAGTGATTCGTGGTCCACCCCTAACATGCCTCCGACGATTTTCTTACCCCAAAACACGGTCATGCTGGTTCCAGGAAGACATGCTGCCTTCTGTGTCACCCATAGGCTGCATCGACTGCATCAACACGTCCACTACCATTTTGGTAGAGTGTGCTTTCGTCATTGTTGTTGTCGTATGTGCTAAATGATTGACAACATTTCTAACGATTTTTCTAATGAAAATCGCTTTAGAAAAAACAATTTCTTCAGAAGGTGACATTTCAATCGCATCATTCAAATTTGATTTGAATGTTTTGTAATCGATTTGAAATCAAGCTATTATTATTTATTTATTTATTATTATTATTACCAGATCAATCATGTAACTAAATGTAGATACCATAATGTATTATTAATTTTCTTTTTGTAGAAATTTTTTAAATATTATTAAATATATTGTTTGAATATAATATTTTTTCATTTATTTTATTTTTAATTATCTTGTTTTTGTATTTTTTTTATATTCCACATATTCTTAATTAGGATATTATAATATCAATTAGCTTGCTTTTGGTACGCCTGGTAATAGTCCGAAGGGTGAACCGTCATTGGAATTAGGTGTACACCTCTTATGTGGAATTATTTTGGAATTCATTAGATAATGGCCCTTCATCTATTCTCTTCTAATTGGAAATGAAAATGGAAATAGGTGTACACGATATTAGGTCGTGGTTCACCCATCGTAATAGCCTAAGACTATTTTTGACACGTTTCGGAAAATTTTTACTTTCACTTACAAAAAGTGGGGGATCCAGAAATTTATTCTGGGGGACACACCGAGACACTACTATATTTAGCTTCTAAAAACAAACATTAACTTAAGGAGGTTCGGGACAGCAGCTCTATCTGGTTGATCTACGAAAAAATCTTTTGTATTTCTGTAGTGACAACTTCTGCTTACTAAATTTTTTAATAAAAAAATAGTTAATTATGAGGTCAATTTCGAATACTAATCTTTGTTTTGATAATATTTATAAAAAGAATATTGAAATAATTTTTTTATCATTATAAAAACATTTATTTAACACAAAAACGATTTCAAGAAATAGAGTGTAACAACTAATCTCCCAAGATAGGGTTAAAAAATTGATTTTTTTCGAGATATTCAAACGAAAATATACTCTTTTAACTCTGTATAAAATATACTCTTTAAAATGCCTTTAGTTTTTTGAAAATTCATATTTTATTTTTTCTAAAAATTCTCAATCAAGTTGATAAGGGTCTGCTCTTTGTATCAACTACCCTCCCAAGATAGGGTAAAAAATTAATTTCTTTCGAGATATTCATACGAAAATATGTATATTAATTTTTTCTCATTGTGTGTCTGAATTCCGACACCCACGATAGCCCAAGAACGGAAAGTCAAAAAGTTCCTTTGAATCAATACATACATCATTGCATTTTAGAATATCTGGGTCAAAATGCAGAAAATATTTTTTGAATTATTCTATTGAGATTTTAACAGGATGTTATATTATAGTATAGCCCTAAATGAACAATTTATATTTAATTGTATTAATAATTACTAGGGCAGTTCTAGTATACCGACTCTTGAAAATTTTTTCACTTTTATATTATTTATTGTTCGGGTGAGCGATTCTTTCATAATAATCTGATGGCTGAAAATAACGACAAAGAGCGCGGATAGAATGATCTTCTTCTTTAGAGCTAAGGTGTGTATGCAACGATGCCAAATACAAGTTCAAACCTTCCAAATACAAGGCCAGACTTGTTTCAGACTATTTGAGAATAATTCCTTAATTTCTATTATTCTAGGAATGGCCTTTTTCACTCGGACCAAAATTATACTCGTTATAGGGAAAGAGAATATTCAATTGGACTTTATTAAAGCAAATACTGATTCAATTCAATGATTCAACAACTCTGCTACTGTTGGCAAAATAAAAACTTTTCAATTAGATATGTGCCTGACAAAATATGTAATAAAATATTGAATTTATTTAACTCACCCTCCCTGAAGATGATAATTTGTATAATTTTTGAAACTGATAGATGATGATTAAATAAAAATTAAAATTTTTTGATTTATTAGCGAAATTTTTGCAAGATGATATCATTTGAAATAGATGCATTTAAGAATCAGAACTTATTTATAGTGAAGTATTTAAATTATTCATGATTCAAAAAGAACACCTGAAGTAAACCTAAATAAGTGCTTTAATTAAAGGATGGTATCACAGTGACATCATCACCATTACAAACACGTTTGAATAAAAAGTCTCGGGGCTTAACCCAATGAACTCATTTATTCTTGTATTTAATTCTAAATACTAATAATATGAAAAGTTTTATCTGAAATTACCTCGATTGCTCATTTTTAATTAAATAAGCTGACGTGTTCTGATGTGGCCATCCACTTGACTTTACCATACAACCTGCCCCCCATTTTGGGCGGTTAGATTTTGCATTTTTAGACTTCTGGGGGTCCACTGATTATGTTTACAAAATTTGGTTGAATTTGCTCAAACGACCTAGATTTTTTATTTTTAACCCCCCCCTCGACCCCCCCCTTAATTTTGGGTCGATATGCACCAAAATCTAATCAGCTCTTAATCTCAATGGACCAAAACTAGGTGTGAAATTTGGTTTCGATATCACACTAGTTTTTGAGCTAATTCGTCCACAAAAATTTGGTAACGCACAGACTAACTAACTAACTAGCAGACATTTGGACAAAACAATTATTATCTCGAAAAATTGTAGACCGAAATGCCATGGTTTCGCTCAATTTTTTTAATCGAAATAGTTTCAGCCGTTTTTAGATATTTCGAAAAAAAGAAGGAAAAAAACACTTTTTTCATGCACGACTACAATACTTGACCATACTCTGTATGGTAAAGTAAAAAACTCATCAGAACACACGACGTTTCGACTTCTGATTCTGTAGTCGTTTTCAAGTGTAGTGGAGAAGTCGTTTGATCTACTGAGGTCAAAGACGGCCCACTTGGAAACGACTCAAGAATTAGGTGTCAAAACTTTGTGCGTTCTCTGAATTTTTACTTTACCATACAGGGTATGGTCAAGTATTGTAATCGTGAATGAAAAAAGTGTTTTTTTTTATTATTTTTATCGAAATATCTCAAAAACTGCTGAAACTATTTTGATTAAAAAAATTGAGCGAAACCATGGCATTTCGGTCTACAAAAAAGCTCTAATAAGTGAAAATAAATAAATAAATAAATAAATCTTTATTCCTCGACCTGCTTAGAGGCACAAGTCCTCGGTGGCTAGGTCCTCCAAACATCAATACAATCTAGCTACAATACATTAATAAACATCAATACAAATTAATTACAACAATTTAAAAAATAATAAACAAGTAAAAAAAAATAAAAAATAAAAAAAATAGAAATGTATGCTCATTAATAAATAACATGACCATAGATTTCCATCAAAAAACAAAAAGTAATTTAAAAATTCCGCGCAAAAACCCGATACCAGGAGCAAGCGACGCATTAGCCATCCCGGCATTTGCCATAAGTTGTTAAGGAAACCTGGTCAAAACCTTAACAAGGATGGTATGACCTTTCTCTACCTCACCTAATCTCTGCTTGTGAGAACTAAATAAAATTTTGCACAACTCTAGGACATTAGGACTTGACAAAATTTATAATTGATTTAATCATAGGGGGCAGAGGACTATAATCCCAAGTAGTAACAGACAGATTGTTCCACAAATCAATGCCAGATCCTACAATTGAATGTAAACCGATATTTTTCAAGAATCTTGGCTTACGAATCTTTTTTCTATGATCAGCTCTACCTAAATAATTTGGTTCCTGAAATCTATTCGTTATTTCCTCCCAACTCCTAAAACCCTCATAGGCTTTGAAAATCACTTTCAATTTAGCCCATTCCCTTCTCTCCAATAAGCTACACCATCCTAATTCATTAATCATTGAAGTGACACTACTAAACCTATCAAATTTACCAAAAACAAATCTAGCCGCCCTCCTTTGTACCATATCAATTTTCTCTCTAATCGTTGTGGATGTTTGTCCCAAACCACAGAACAATACTCTAAATTAGGTCTTACATAAGTTAAATAAACTTTTGACTTAACTTCTCTAGATGTACCCTTCAAAATTCTACCAAACATCCCCAATTTCCTATAAGCCTTATTGACTATATAACTAATATGCATATCCCACTTTAAATTTGCCTGAATATGTATGCCTAAATATTTATAAAATTTAGATTCATTTATAATATTTCCACCAATGTAATAATTTTGAGGACTAACCAGATTTCTAGTACTAAATCTAACCAAATTTGACTTGGAATGGTTTAGTTCCATTGAATTGGATCTACACCATCCTTCAATTTGATCCAGGTCATTCTGTAAAGTAAGGCTATCACAATCATTATCAATTACTCTATATACGACACAATCATCCGCGAAAAGCCTAATAGATGATTGCACGATAGAAGGCAAATCATTTACATATATAAGAAAAAGAAGAGGACCCAGAACACTACCTTGAATCACCCCAGACGTGACATCTACTCTATCAGACAGACCATTACCCACTTTTACAATTTGAGTTCTATCCCTAAGAAAACACCGAATAAATTTAATTAACTTAACAGACAACCCTGACGAGTTTAATTTTTCTAAAATAATTTTATGACTGACTTTATCGAAAGCCTTGGCAAAGTCCAAAAATACTGCATCTACACACTGACTTTTATCTAAAGCTTCCTGTAATTCCTGAATAAAAGAAACTAATTGAGAATTACAGGAATAATTTTTTCTAAAACCATGTTGCCTATGATAGAACCATCCTTGCCCTTCCAAATACGAGCGGATATGAGAGTCTACCAACCTCTCTAAAATTTTGCCCACCAGACTTGTTAAACTCACTGGCCTATAATTACAAGCTAAGCTCTTATCTCCCCCTTTATAAACAGGAATAACTAACGCTCTTTTCCAACCAATAGGCATAGTTCCCTCATCCAAACATCTATTAAAAAGAAAAAAAAATGAAAAGTGAACATGGAAAAAATTATATTTTTCGAGATAATAATTGTTTTAAATTAATTATCTTAAATGAGGCTTTTTAAAAACACTCGGAAACTGATGATCGTTTCCTTATGATCAGGAGAAGGTTAATTATTGAACAACTATCTTCTTTTTCATAATTTTTTATTGTTGTTTCACATGGAGACAGTTTATTTTATTTTTAATTTTATTTATAATTTATTTGAACAAGGGAATTAAAATTCTGTCTCTTCAGGTTATCTACAGCTTGCCTGTTATATGTGTTTCTGAATGTGAGATGCCACAGGAGAATGAGGTGTTAACTGATATTTAAAATGTTGCTATGTCTTACTAGGGACTGAAGATGGCAGAGAATATCGGCCGAAACTGTCTCCATGTGAAACAACAATAAAAAATTATGAAAAAGAAGATAGTTGTTCAATAATTAACCTTCTCCTGATCATAAGGAAACGATCATCAGTTTCCGAGTGTTTTTAAAAAGCCTCATTTAAGATAATTAATTTAAAATAAAAACAATTATAGTAACTTTATTTATTTAATAATTCTTTTTGTCAAAATGTCTGTTAGTTAGTCTGTCAGTTAGTTAGCTGTGCGTTACCAAATTTGTGTGGACGAGCTCGCTCAAAAACTAGTGTGAATATCGAAACCAAATATCACACGTAGTTTTGGTCCATTGAGATTAAGAGCTGATTAGATTTTGGTGCAAATCGACCCAAAATTAATGGGGCTGGTGGGAGGGTTTAAAAATTAAAAATCTAGGCCATTTGAGAAAACTCAACCAAATTTTGTATACATAATCTAACTAACCCCCCCACCACTACATGATTATATATAATTTTATTAAATATTAAATATAGGTGAGGGGCCAGGTTGTATGGTTAGTCAAGAGGATGGCCACATCAGAACTCGTCAGCTTATTTTGTCATTAAAAATGCGCAATCTAGGTAATTTCATAGAAAAAACTTTTTTTACTTTATCCAATGCAAAGCATGGGTAAAGTATTGCAATCGCTCTCGGGGCAAGCGTGGCTTCAAAGGGTCCTCAGGTAAAGACTACGGAACCCATGGACTCAAATAAAGTCACAAATTGTAGTATTCAATTAGGTTGAATTTTAGCACGTGACGGTTTTGCCAAAAATTACATGGGGTCTCGTCGAGAGGCCAAAAAGTGCGATTTTTTCATTTAGTGCGTGCGGATGTATGTATGTATGTATGTATGGATGGATGTATGTTATCGCTTTTTTGGCCCACGATTTTTTCCACACCTTTGCGCTGATTGAAATGAAATTGAAAACCTACCATTAGTTTAACAAAATGAAGCGCTGATTAGTTTTTGGTACATATCGGCCCACAAACATTAGTACTTTATTTCAGTACTTTTTTAGTTTTTTCTAAATATCTTGAAAATGACTTAACCAATTTTGATGAAATTTAATATCCTAATTAAGTACCTTGGGGACCACAAAAAAGGTTAAATAAAGTTTTTAGTAAAATTATATTTTAAAGTACTTTACTCTAGAGTTAGATGGTACTTTTTTAATTTTTTAAATTCTTTAAAATTTATTCATTTGAAAGTTTTAATATAGCTCATTTAGCCTTGCTTAAGTAAGAATGGATAGGCTTCTCTCTGTGAAATGCTAAAAATTTGGGAGGAATTTTTATGAGTAACCATAGCAACTGCGTTGTTTTCTTATCCGTTACCTTTGCTGAAGACAGAGAAATCGATTTTAAACCAAAAATAGCGATTGATTCTCATCTAGTACTTGAGGAATAATCATTCTATATTGGATTTTTGACGTTTCGGTTTTTATTAGTAACCATTGCTGAAGACATAGAGAAATCGATTTTAAACCAAAAATAGCGATTGATTCTCATCTAGTACTTGAGGAATAATCATTCTATATTGGATTTTTGACGTTTCGGTTTTTATTAGTAACCATTGCTGAAGACATAGAGAAATCGATTTTAAACCAAAAATAGCGATTGATTCTCATCTAGTACTTGAGGAATAATCATTCTATATTGGATTTTTGACGTTTCGGTTTTTATTAGTAACCATTGCTGAAGACATGGAGGAATCGACTTAAAATCAAAAATAGCGATTGATTCTCATCTAATACTTGAGAAATATCCATTCTATATTGGATTTTTGACGTTTCGGTTTTTATTAGTAACCATTGCTGAAGACATAGAGAAATCGACTTTAAACCAAAAATAGCGATTGATTCTCATCTAGTACTTGAGGAATAATCATTCTATATTGGATTTTTGACGTTTCGGTTTTTATTGGTAACCATTGCTGAAGACATAGAGGAATCGACTTAAAATCAAAAATAGCGATTGATTCTCATCTAGTACTTGAGGAATAATCATTCTATATTGGATTTTTGACATTTCGGTTTTTATTGGAAACCATTGCTGAAGACATGGAGGAATCGACTTAAAATCAAAAATAGCCATCGATTCTCATCTAATACTTGAGGAATAACCATTCTATATTGGATTTTTGGCGTTTCGGTTTTTATTGGAAACTATTGCTGAAGACATAGAGAAATCGACTTTAAACCAAAAATAACGATTGATTCTCATCTAATACTTGAGGAATAACCATTCTATATTGGATTTTTGACATTTCGGTTTTTATTGGTAACCATTGCTGAAGACATGGAGGAATCGACTTAAAATAAAAAATAGACATCGATTCTCATCTAATACTTGAGGAATAACAATTCTACATTAGGCTTTTGACGTTTCGATTATTATTGGTAACCATTGCTGAAGACATGGAGGAATCGACATAAAATCAAAAATAACGATCGATTTTTATCTAATACTAGAGGAATAACCTTATTGCATTCCATTTTTGATGTTTTGACCATTAATGGCAACCTCTATTGAAAACGTGGAAGAATCGACTTAAAATCAAAAAGACTAAATTCTTTTTTGGTAAACAACTCAATATGAACTACAAATTGCAAGTGATATCTGATTAATAATAAAGGAACAAACATATTAATATTTCAAATGAATTTGGATAAAGTTTAGCAACGATCCGTTGCAGTTTATTTATGATTTAAATAGCTCCTCTCACATACCTACCATTTTTCATAAAATTTTTAGACAAGAGAGAATAGGTATATTATTTGTATTTGTGATAAATACCAAAAAATCCTTAGTTGTTCTTAGAAAATTTCTAAAAACTAAAAACCAAATCATGAAGTAGAGAGGTACTCCTAGTGGGTTAATTTAAACCAAAGAATAACTCTGATATCTATACAGGGTGATTCACGGTCGATGGCACGTTAGACGTTTATGGAAAACGGAAGGCAGGATTTTTCTGAAAATTTAGCACCTTACATTTTCTTACCTGTTCTATCGATCTAAAATATTTTCAGCATTGCTACGTTTCGGCTTCCATCGAATAGTCGTAGCAACTATATTATTTTAAATGGAACACCCCGTATATTAACACGTTTTTAGAACCACCCTTTTATTAAAATACATTTTTGTTAATATTATCCTATACCTATCTCTATCGGTTATCGAGATAAAAAATAATTTGTGTTAAATATGGTCCAAAACATGGCCCTAATTAAACTTAAATAAATTAGTGCTCTCAATTCATGAAAAGTTGATATTTTGGTGGTAGTTTAGACACATCCGAAGTATTTAATTTACGCCGAAAAATCGACTCCATATTATACAGGGTGGGCTAAGATTACTATTAATTCCGTCATTCATAAAAGGGGTCAATAGTTCGTTTTTTCAAATAAAACCCCCTGTACATTACTCAATAAATTGAAAGACGAAGAAAAATGCTTTAAGACGATATATCATGTACCTATACCTAAAACATCAAGTTTTCTTAAAAAGGCGCTTTTTCGTTAAAAATTACTTTTTAATGATTTTAATTTTGTAAATCATTTGTAAAAACGAACTTTTGACCCCTTTTATGAATAACGGAAATAATAGTAATCTTAGCACGCCCTGTATAATATGAAGTCGATTTTTCGGCGTAAATTAAATACTTCGGGTGTGTCTAAACTACCACCAAAATATCAACTTTTCATGAATTGAGATCACTAATTTATTTAAGTTTAATTTTAAGGCTATGTTTTGGGCCATATTTAACACAAATTATTTTTTATCTCGAAAACCGATAGAGCTAGGTATAGGACAACATTAACAAAAAAGTATTTTAATAAACAAGCTGTTCTAAAAACGTGTTAATATACGGGGTGTTCTATTTAAAATAATATAGTTGCTACGACTTTTCGATGGAAGCCGAAACGTCGCAATGCCGAAAATATTTTAGATCGATAGAACATGTAAGAAAATGTAAGGTGCTAAATTTTCAGAAAAATCCTGCGTTCCGTTTTCCATAAACTCCTAACGTGTCATCGACCGTGTATCACCCTGTATAATGAGAATAGTTTCCCTACTGGTTAAAAATTGTCTTAATGGACTCATGGGAATTCATCGAATGTCGAATTTTTGAATTCGATTCAATATTTCCACTTAATAATATACGCATATATACAGGGAATAAAATTTCTTAACAATTATAAGAAATGATGATTTAGTTTAATTTAGACTCTGATTATCTAGATAGTCTAACAATGATTCTCAAATGATAAATCTACAATAAAATAATCCCTGGAATTTGCTTTTCGTTCCAAGTTGAATGAACTTTCTAATAATTTCCTGATTTTCAAATTAATTTATTATATATGTATATCTATAGTATATTTTTATGTATATCTATAGTGTATTTCCCTTCTCTCCCTTCCTTTTCCCTATTCTCTTATAAAAAACGAGATAACTGTTGAACGAGTCTTATCTCACTCAGGTAAACTGTAACTCTTGTGTTTCACTCTTCCCTTCACGCTACACTCTAATTAGATCTATGGAAAGGAATTAAACGCCAACTATATATCATCGGTCGGTGTAAGTTGTAGAGAAGGAGGAGGTATAATTCATAAACGATTGACATTTGGATTTATTAGTAGCAGGATCGCCTGCAAGTCCAATCAAGTTTGACAGGAAATACTGATTTTTTCTACAGGTATATTTATATTATCTTGATATGGTATGAAATCTCATAAGAGAAAATTGAAAAATAAAGTAAAAGTATTTTTTCAATAAGAAAATAGAAAATTGATTTCGATTTTGTTAAAGATAGCAAGTGAATTTTTGTTTATTGGGATCATTTCAGGATTTTTCACTTTCATTTATGTATAGATATAGATTGTGAAAGTATATTTTAAATGATTTCTATGTATTTGTTATATATATGTTATACAAATCTTTAAAAAAAAACAATCTTCAAACGTTTATTTTAACTCCAAACGTTTAGGGAGAATTTCTCCCTTTGTCAATGGAATTTAATTTGAATTTTCAAAAAGAAAAAAGTTAAATTGAAAGTTTTTTGCTGAGGGTAGCAGAATTTTTATTTGAAGAAGACAATAAAAGAGTGTGTCTTCTGCTGGAATTATAAATTTTATTTATAACGAGACTATAGTTTCGAGGGCTTTACCCTCTTCATCAGTCTATTACAATTGATTCACAGAAATTAATGTATGAATGGAGTCTCCACGCTGGCCAGTTTTGATACCCCCTTTCGTTCGAACTGACTGGGTCCAGAGGGAAGGTGATCAACACGTCTGGAGTCAGGTAGAATGCAGAAGCTGCCGGAGGAGGGCCAAAAGCGCCTAAAGGGGCTACTTTGTTTAGGGTTTTCCCCCTAGGCGGGTAGCCGATATAGGCTGAAGAGTCCCATCCACACTTTCCAAATTAGTCGCCTCTTACGACAAGAAGAGTGTACTCCGGGTCTATTCTACGCCCAACCCGCAGGGCTTTGCTATATATAATATATATATATATATATATATATATATATATACATGTATAATAATATTGATACTAAAATGTGTTGTACCTGGCTATCTTCTATCTATTATTTCTGAACCAGTGTTTTGAACATCCCAAAGCCATTGAGAAAAATGTTATGAAAGATTATGATAGACAAGTTTGATTGTATTCCCTCTTTGAGAACCGAACCCGAGTGCCAAAAATAGGGATGTGGACGGCAGATTACACTGTCGGGATTTCTTTAGAAATTTAAAGCCTGGTTTTATTGCAATTTTTATTTTTATATTTAATAAAAAATAATGAAATTAAAATTATATTATCAAATATGAGTTATCAAATCTATCAATACAATCTTGAATTCGATATTATTCACCTTTTCCTTTTGGCTAATTATATCTCTAGAGATTATTTAAATTATCATATCAAATATGATTTATAATGTAGTTGAACCATGGTTCGACTTATGCACCCTTATATGGGCGTCTGGACCCTAATAATAATTTTCTCCTCAACACGCGTTTGCCCATCTCCAAAACGCGACTTATCCACCAACTAAGAACCACAAATGCTCGAGTTCTACATTTTTATGTCAACTTCAACAGTTATAAATTGGACCCAAATGTGAACTGCACGCTATGCAATATGTAGGCAAAGGAAGATTTAAAACATATTCTGGTAGATTGTCCGATATTTACTGGTTCGCGAAGTCACTATTTGCATAAATATTTTCTTGCCTCTGAGGTGGTAGATGAAGATAACTTCGTGGAAATTATATTGAACATTTGTAATGAGGAACAAGCAAAAGACTTGTTTCACTTTGTGGTTGAGGCTCTCCGCATCCGGGCATTCATAGTTAATGAATAGATAAAATAAAAAATTTCAAATAGGATTTTTTATTAATGAAAAAAAAAATTGTTTTTCGGTTTGTTTACTTTATTTTTGTTTTTTGTTTTTGTTTTTTTATTTTTTATAATGTTTTATTGTTATATTTTTGTTTTTGTTCTATTTTTTTCAAAATTGTATTAGCCAAATTGGCCTTAAACAATAAATAATTATCTTATCTATCTTATCTTATAATGTAGTTTAAATGATATCATCCATTAAGATATTTTTGTTATGAAATCATTAATAAATCAATAAAACGAATACTTATTTAGTTATCTAATTTAAATGAATATATTCAGTTACACACGACACACAAGTAAACAAAAAAACGACATTGTGATTCACACGACACTAAATCCTCGCTTCAGAGTTGATTATTTTTATATCAAAAATTAAACTGATTAAAATATTATACTAACGTACGAATGATTTTCCTCCCTGATTTAGATAAGAGAAGGAATGTTTGAGGGCAGGTACCACTACATATAATTAACATAAATACTGTATAGGGAAGACCAACCGGTCAAGATGGTTGCAGATCCTTTAGGCATTCCAAGTGAATGCCAGGAAAATAAGACTCGGCCTACCTTTTCGGATGCTTGCTTTTAAAATTCCATTTAAAAAGTAAAACGTAACCAAGGGCAGTCCCAGGGGGGGGGTCATGGGGATCATGACTCCTCCCCCCAAATGGTTTCCAAAACAAAAAAAAAGGTCTTTATTTTGTAAGATAGTTATATCAAACATAACGTCTCCGGTACATGACCCCCCCCCCCCAAAAAAAAAAATGAAAGTCTAGGACCGTCCCTGAACGTAACCCTATTAATGTCGCTACAATGTCTCTATGTCGGTCAGAGCATCTCGTACACTATATATGGTAAAAACATGAAATTTAGAAGTTATATATGTATTCATTTTCCGGCAAACCAAAAATAGTATTAAAATTTTAATCAAATGATTATTTTTTTACAAAAAAAATTCACAAATTCACTCATATTGTCCTTATCGTATACGAACGAATTTGATATTTTACGTATTTTGGAAGTTATGATCATTTCCTTCTTCTTGGCGTCCCGTAGAATTCATGGAGCGATGGACCGACCACATGCAGCGTGTTTCAGGAGGAATAGTAAATATTTTAGGAGGTGGTAGTATAGACTAATTGCATTAAAAAATGCCATATAACATGTGCCCAATTTTTATTGAGTACAGAGATACAGCTGAGTTCAATGCATTTTCGTTTCGTGTCTTGGTACTGCGGTTTATGGAATGTCAGCACTAGTGTTGATGTTCAAGTTGTGAAGTTGTGCTTTAGTTTACATTGAAGTTTTCATTGTGATTTGTTGAGTCTACTATACTGTAGCGCAGTGGTGCCCAACCCTTTTTTGTCTGCGGGCCGGATTCAACATGACATAGGATCTCGCGGGCCGGATTTTTTATAATTGTATATCTTAGCGGCACCTTTAATTAAAAAACGCAACATTTTCAATGAATTCATGAACATTTTTGTGCTGATTCATTTTTTTCAAAATATTTGTAAATTTAATGAAAATATTACGTTTTTAAATTAATGGTGCGGCTAAAATATACAATCCTTTTTATTAGGATATTATTAAGATATCTAGTTGTTTTTTAATCAACTTGTAATTTGAATACATTTAAAAGATTGCTGACACCTGAATTAAACGAAATCATAAATTTGGGTTAAGATTAAAAAAAGATAAAATCTGTAGTCACGATTTATTAATGTGAAGTCTTTTCAGAAACTAATTTTTGAATATTTGGTTCAAGTTGAGTAACGTGTCTCCTTAATATGGAATGAAGGTGATCATCTGAAAGCCGAGCGCGAAACGTTGGTTTAGCTCTTTTTAAAGTAGAAAATGTTTGTTCACAAATATATTTACTTGCAAACGCCGTCGTCATTTTCATTCCAAATTTCCTCAAATTAGAATAAGAGTCTAACGCTGCATAAAAATCTGGTAAAGATTTCTCGCGAAAAAGATCTTGTAATGGCGTTTGGCATTGTAATTCTATTAATTCTAGTTGTAAATTATCTGGCGCCGTAGAAACGTCCACTGAAAAAGGATTTTCAAACATGCGTATTTCATTTTTAATCCGGTGAAAATCTGTAAATCTATCTTCGAAATTTTTGCTGAGTAATTGCATCATCTTGGTAATTTTTTTCTTTTGGAAAACGATAATATGATTTATAATTTTTTTAGATATTTTACAAAAAATACATATTTAGTGTCAACTCGCTCGAGGGCCGGATCTGGCCCGCGGGCCGTAGGTTGGGCACCGCTGCTGTAGCGTGTAAACATGCCGAAATTTAATTTGAATAACCTGAGATATTGGGAGTAGTGGGGACTTATTTTGACTCATTTTCATTCATTAGTTTAGGCTTTTGACACTGTAACATACGAAATTTGTATTTTTTGAACTATGTTTCTAAAATTATAGGCAAGTCAGCCCCCCCCCCCCCATTAAATTAATAGAACTCTGCTTGGTCTTAACTATCACTCTTAATAAATGAAAAAAGAATTGCTATCAATTCACCTCTGAAAGATTTTCTTAATTTGTTTTATCTCACAATCTAGTGAAAAATCAAATAAATTATGAAAAAAATCCATCATTTCACCCCTGAGAGGTATAACTCCCCTTAATTTACCATACAATTCTTCATTAGGTGTTAGATTGATAAACATGTTGACTCAGGGCAAATCAATGTAGTGTCTAAGAGGGAAAATGACAATTTTTTTTATTAATTTTACAGTTAAAAATATTGATATTTTCACGCTTAGATTTAAATATAATTGCATAAGAAAAATTTAAATTTAATTTTTATTCATATTTGTTGCCTCTTATAAGAAATTATTTTTTCAGTGAATCAAAAAACGAAAATTTCGCCCCATAGACAAAAAGTTATTTTCATCATTTATAACAGCAGTCCACTAGAAAAACTGCATTTTTGGGAGAAATCCTCTTTTTATAAATTGAATTTTGAAAAATATTTCCTTTAAAAATGATTGATATAGCAACTAACTTCCTTTTAACGTTCCACTTTAAAGCAAATATTGTTCCAAATTTCCATTGATAAAGGGAAAATTTCTCCTAAAACAGTTGAGATTGTTTGATAAAAGAACTGGATTCATTTAATTCAATAAAATAATCAATAAATTATAAATTTTATTTATTTTCTTAGAAAGACGTACTACTGGTAAGCGAAATAAGTAGGTTATAATGAAAGGCAGTCCATAAATTATTTAAATTTTATTCAATTTCCGACGTTTCGAGACTTTTTCTCTCCTTCATCATGGTATTGAATAGTTATTTTTGGGTGAGTATAACTCGGTTTCCATTTGGCTCTCCTTTCAGTGATAGCAACAACTATAATATTGATATATTAATATAATAAATAACTGTAAAATTAATAAATAATAAAAATAGTATAACCGAGTTATACTACAATATTACAATTGTTGATATAACTGAAAGGAGAGCCAAATGGGAACCGAGTTATTCTCACCCAAAAATAACTATTCAATACCCTGAAGAAGTAGAGAAAAAAGTCTCCGAAACGTCGGAAATTGAATAAAATTTAAATAATTTATGGACTTCCTTTCATTATAACCTAATAATTATAAAATTATTATAGAAATAAATTTAGTTTTTTTATGAGAAATCTTCAGCATTATTGTTTTATTTTTCAATGAAGAGAGGTTTGAATCCTTCTGTCTTATCTGTGCCTAGGGGTATATTACATATATTTTCATTTCGATTTCATCTCCTAACTTTCTTAATAGATTCTCATTAAAAACGAAACCAGCAAAAAATTAATTTTCTAGACATTTTTCTCATAAAGAAAATATTTTCATTTTATTAGAAAAAAAAATAAAAAATAAAAAAAGAGATCTGAGTAAATTTAACTGTATTTTTCGGGAGAATCGATTTCTTTACAGTTATTGACCGATTTGGACAATACCATTTGAGTGTGTGCCACTGCTACCGAGTACTCGAGTACTGAGTACCGATTGAGTGGCATGTCCGCTCCACGGTCAATTAGAAGAGCCTGGGCCTAGGGGGACTGAAGGGGCCCAACTGCACGTTCACTATTGACCATCGGAATGCATGCACGACCAACGAAATCGAATCATTGCTTCTGGCCAAAAGAATAAAAATAAAAAAACATCATCTCGCGATTCCAATTCATTTCGAATAGTTGATATTCCTGGTAGAGCGAGAGAGAGAAAATAATAATAAAAGAATTCGTGAAAATCGCATCGCTCTTGCTTATTCTTCCCTCTTTGGAAATTTGATTGGACTCCCGGATTACTCTAACTAGGCGCCTACTACAATTGAAACACTATATTTCCTGGATTTTTCTATTTAAATTTGTAAAAATGAAAAAAAAACATTATCAAAAGAAGAAAAGAAAGAAAAAGAAAATTCCTATAAAGGAATCAATAAAATTTATAATTTAATTTGTCAAATAAATAAATTATTACCTAATTGTGTTTAAATTAGAACATTAGTTAAGGAGGCAGTTAGAGGTTAAGACAACTTATAAGAATCCCATAAGGCAGTAGTTTTTAAGTTGTCGATTATTATTGGACGAATATTTATGGAATTTTAAAATTATATAAGTCTTGAATATTTGGGGTCAGGTTGGCCGAGTGGTTATAGACTCTATAACCACTCGCCTTCTAATCAAAAGCTAGCGCGGGTTCAAGCCCAACTCACCTCAAATATTTGACCGGCTATAATCTGATCCCAAACTAATTTCACACACGAACACTAAATGGCCAAAATGGGCTATAGTTCGCGAAGGTCATTAAAAAAAATGTATTGATTAATTAGATAAGATCAGAAGTTAACACGATTTTTAAATGTTTATTTTTCAAATGTACTTTAATATACTTTTTGGGGGTATTTCAAAATTAAATAAATAAATAAACATTTTATTGAACAGTTTAAAAAAATTTTACAATAAACATTCAAAAGATATAGTATAAAAATTACAAATTTTAAATTTCGGGCTTCGAGTGAAATCTCCCCATCTGACTTGTTTACTAATTAAACTTCTTTCAAAACATCATCATCATCATTGAGTATACAGTCCTAAGACTGGTTTGATGCAACAATCCGTCTCCACTCGACTCTGTCCACCGCCAGCTGTTTGACCTATCTAAATGTCTGGCATCCCATATCCCCAATTATTTGGTTGAAATATTCTAATCTGGGTCTTCTCCTTCCCCTTGTCTTTCCTACCTCCCCTCCAAGATATCCCTAAGCAGTCCCCCATGTCTCAGTTTCAAAACAAGGGGAAAAAATTAAAAAATATCTTGCCATTCAAAAAAAAATTTTTTAATGATTGTGATTAAACATGATATTTGAAAATATTATGTAACAAAATTATTATTATTATTAAAAAAATTTAAAGCGACTAAGTGTGATGGTAACTAGAGTTCCTTAACGAACCTATATAAAGGCTGAATGACCATCTCTCCGAGAATTTCGGGTCGCCCAAAAAATAGGATTATATCATCAAAATTACTTAGTCTTTTTTAATACCCAGATCCCTGCTCATGAATATTGCTATTTATTTATAAGCTAATTTTTAATTTACTAAGATTTAATTAACGAGAGGGAAAAAATTATAAAAGATAATAGTTAGGTGTATGTTTTGTTTATTATATGATAAAGCATGATTCTTAGGAGATACAAAACTATATTCTTCACTTCTGAGATCATTCCACGCACTTACCATGTATGAATACTAACAGCAATATTAACTAAGTACTAAATATGTATACAAGTAGATATTCATCAATGTCATTCTCGGAATTAGAGATATTAATGAAAATAATCACGAAATTTGATTTTTATATATCTAATGCATTCCAATTCATGTGCCTCAATTCGAGACATATTCTCGGGGAGGGGGAGTCTAAATAATTATTTATGAGAAAATAAATCCACGAAAATCTGTTATAATACCATATATCTTTTAAAATTTTATTTTAAAAATTATTTTGAGCCCTCATTTGAAAAAACCTGTAGGTGCGTTTACTATCATTATCATTAGCACGATAGTCTCTTGCCACCTTCTCAAGAATTTTACTATAAATATTTTGGGCTCGTGGAGTTTCTCTTCAATTTCTGACACGAATCGTTCGAAGTTCTTCCAAGGCCTCATCCTCTTTCTTCCAATGAACCTCTTCTGCATTCTTATAAGAATGCTATTCCCCTCTTTCCAGGACTTTCTATCTCAAAAGTTTATTCCAAATGATGAATAGTAGATAGGCTTTTAATATTGAAAATACAAGGTATGATATTTTAATTTAGAAATAAAGATAAGTAATAAGTATTTACTTAATAAGAAAGCTGAGTTTTTTAAAACTTTTGAAATTTGTACGCAGATAAATTCTTCCCTTGAAATTCTAAAATTCTCCCTGGGGGGGGGGGGGGCAGATCCGTCCAGGTTGAGAACCCCTGTTACAATCCCTTACTCTTCCTCAGCATCTTTTTCTTATTGGGATCAACTCAGAGATGCTGATCTAGGATATTTAGAAAAGCCTTTTTACTTTACCATACAGGGTATGGTCAAGTATTGTAATCGTGAATGAAAAAAGTGTTTTTTTTCCTTCTTTTTTTCGAAATATCTCAAAAACGGCTGAAACTATTTTGATTAAAAAAAATGAGCGAAACCATGGCATATCGGTCTACAAAAAAGTTCTAATAAGTGAACATCGAAAAAATTATATTTTTCGAGATAATAATTGTTTTGTCGAAATATCTGTTAGTCTGTCTGGTTGTCTGATTGTCTGTCTGGTTGTCCGTTAGTCTGTGCGTTACAAAATTTTTGTGGACGAACTAGCACAAAAACTAGTGTGAATATCGAAACCAAATTTCACACGTAGTTTTGGTACATTGAGATTACGAGCTGATTAGATTTTCGTGCATATCGACCCAAAATTAAGGGGTTTGAAGGGGGGGGGGGGGTTAAAAATTAAAAATCTAGGCCGTTTGAGCAAACTCAACCAAATTTTATATACATAATCAGTGGACCCCCAGAAGTCTAAAAATGCAAAAACTAACCCCCCTACATGATTATAAATAATTTTAGGGGCCAGGTTGTATGGTAAAGTCAAGTGGATGGCCACATCAGAACACGTCAGCTTATTTATATATAGGAATTATACATTTCATAAGCCACTTTTCAAATCATTTTTCATAAGAAAGATTGTTTAGCATTATATTTATTTTGAAATAAGTTAATACATGTGATTTTGTTTGAAAAATTATCACAAAATATTTCCAAATATCTTTGGATACAATGTTTAGAAAATGTGAGTTCTAGCCTTAAGGCCGTATCTCTTTTAAATCTTCTGAATCGTTTTAAGAATTTTTAAATAATTCACTAAATCCGATTTGTTATGGATAATTTTTATTACATGTCAAAATTGATATATTCATCCCCTTGGAAATCTAACCCGAGTAAAATAGCAGTCCGTGCCAAATGATTTTGTTTTCTGGATTATTTATTTTGTCTACATATTAGGCACGTATAATGTGAAGTGTGCATTCGAGACAGGGGGGAGTTTAGAAGATACTTATGACCCTATTCATTGTCTAAAACTAAAGTCATTGAACTATTAATAATACATTTATTAGTAATAAATATTTAAGACAAATCTATTACCTTTTTGAATATAAAAATTGCCTTGTAATCTCAGATAATTGTAATCTTTGTTTTGTTTTTTCTTGACCTTCACAATCCCTGGAAGTAACGAAGTGAAAAATTCCTTAAGGTTCAGTGATTTTATTGATTTTTATATCCTCGGGGATTTGTCCTTTAAGCCGATTTTCTATTAGAATATATATATAGGAATATGTTGGTTTTTTTGGAATGATTGAATTTTGTGATAAAATCTTTTCAAGTATTTCTCAGATAAGTTTAAATTCCAATGGTAGACTTGTTATATCTTTAGATGCCTTTACAAGACAAGTGAATTACAATACAAAAACAAAATGCAAAATTAACAGCTTCTAAAATATTTATAAATATCCAATATAATAAATATATTAAAATGGCATAGTCGTCGACAAGTAGATGGCCTATTTTTCCGAAAGATCAAAATTTTTTTCACGAGAACGACTTAAAATATGGTCATAGAAAACTTTGATTATTTATTTTCCAGACAATTTTTTATTTAAACCCTTATTTTAAATAAATTATAAGTATTCGCTTAAGACTTAAATGCACTGTTTTTTTTTGTATTGTTTCATTTTTTGTTTTTTATAATGTTAGTACTTTCAATCCACCTAATCATTTTTTAATTGTTTTTCTGTCTCCATTCCAATGATATATTGATTTATAGGACTTAAAGCCTGATTTTAATTTAAGTAATAGCTTAACACCTCGTTTTAAATTAGAAATAAATTGTCCCTATAAATTCTTTAAATTAAAAAATGACTTTTATCAACTGGAATACTGAAACAAGAATTTTTCTGTTTATTCACCCAGGAACAAAGGCTCTTATGCTCATAAAATCCATTTATATTAATAGATAATATAAACAAATAAACAATTAATATTAAAATAATTTTTTCTTAAAAAATTCATCCAAATTAGAAATTTTTGAAATACCTACTCATATATTTCTAGACCTAATAAAATATATCTATTCTACCCATTTTGTTGATCAAAAAGAGTTTTTTTTGTTTTGTTTTTTTTGTTTTTAGGCTTTTCGGCCTTTTTAGCCATAAGCCACTTTACGATACTATATATTTATTTTTCAAATTTGTCTCTACTCCCGGGGTCAGATTTTAGCTGGATGCCTCGAGTCGGATTCGAACCCGGGTCCCCTGGTTACCTCGCTGTCATGCTACCGCCTAGCCTATCTGACCCCCCCCCCAAAAAGAGAGTTAAATAATATAAAAAAAAATAAATAAAAAAATATAAATATTTTATAAATCAATCTTTAAACGTTTAATCAAACCCAAAGATTTCGGGGGAATTTCTCCCTTTCTCAATGGAAAATTTTCAACTAAGACTAGCTAATAAATATGTGTTTATTAATTGAAATTTTATTATTTCATCGGTCCATTTTATAATGATACAATTTTTCTTTATAATCAAATATAAAAAAATAATCATGAAAAATATTAGTCATGCAAAAATGTATATATAATCAGGAAACGTTTTCACATATAAAGCTAAAATTTGATACAGTGTAATGTGAAAATACATAGATTCGTACCGAGTTTCATTAAATAAAATTATTACAGAGTAGCAATTTATACTCACATGAAACATTTTCTGATATATATGATGTTGCATTTTAAGATATTTGCGTACCAATTTTCAGCTCAATAGCTAAAACTATTCTAAAATGACAATTTATGTTATCGTGGAAGATTTTCAGGTAAAAAGCTAAAATTTGGTGCATTTTAAGATATTTGCGTACCAATTTTTAGCTCATTAAATAAAACCTTTCAAGATTGGCACTTTGTACTCTCATGAAACGTTTTCATATAAAAGGCTAAAATTTGATACATTTTAAGATATTTGCGTATCAATTTTCAGTTCATAAACTAAAATTAGCCTGTATATATATAGTAGTTTCATGTAAGAATTAAATCACTTTAATTTATAAATCATAATTGGATCTTGTATTTTGATTATAACAAATGAAAATAATCTGTATCTTATACATCGATATTTATTTTTTCCGTAAATGATATTTTTTCATCAGTGAAAATAAATAAATTAGAAATATTCGAAAAAACATTTTTTTGCAAACTAATTCGCCAAAACGTCTCAACTTGTCCAGCATGTCTTGACTCGTTTGAAATACTCTCGAGTTTTCATCATTAAAAAATCTATTAGATTAGATTTTGTAAATGAAATTATCAAAACGGGCAATTGTAGATCAATCTAATAAAGTTAGAAAGAGAGAGAGAGAGAAATCCTATATCGATCGTCCTCTCTTTCGCTCTATGATCGGAATTTTATATCTATATATATAAAATTAAGGCTTTGTCTGTACATTGGTCCAAATCACGCCAAATTTTGGTTGCACACGTTTCAAGCAAAGTTATGAACGAAAACACCCTCAGCAAAATTCCTGTCTGTACGTCTGTCTGTATGTTTCCGTGGGTTCCGCGAAAAGTTGCTCACGATTCACGTCAAAACGGCTGAAGGGATTATTATGAAATTTCATATTTGTATCAGATGTCTTCTAACTTATGTTTTTAGCTATATAACGTTTTGATATTTTGACCCCAGAAGGGGGTTTCGGGGAGCGCAAAAATAAAAATTATCAAATAACTCCTTTTATTTAAAATTTTATAATGAGCAAAGTTGTAGGGGATGTGATTTCTGACAGCTTTTGTTTAAAAAAATTTCCACAAAAAAACACTCAAAAAGGGGTGGAGGGTGAAAAAATGTAAATTCTTGCCCTTGGAGGAAACTCAACCAAATTTTGTATACATAATCTCTGGGCCTCTAGAGAGCTAGAAATGCAAAAACTAACCACCCAAAATGGGGGGGGGGTCAAAAATTGAAAATTCTTTCTCTTGGACCAAACTCACCCAAATTTTGTATACATAATCTGTGGGCACTAGAAGGCTAGAAATGCAAAAACTGGGTGCGGAGGGTGGGATGGGGGTGGGGTGAGGCGGAGTAGGGCGGGGGTGCAGGGGGTGGTATGGGGTGGAGTCCAGGGGGCATAGCGGGGGTGGGGTCCAGGGGGCTAGGCGGGGGTGTGGTGCGCAGAGCTGGAGGGCACGGGGTGGATGGGGTGCGGGTGGTGGTGTGGGGGCGCCGGTTAGGAACGGGTGCATGGTGCGCGGGTGGGGGATGGGGGTGAGGGGGTTAGTGGGTTAGGGTGCGGAATGGAGTGTGGGGGCGGGGGTTGGGCATGGTGCGGGGTGGGGGGTGCTGGGTGGGTTTCGAGAGGTCTGGTGGGTCGGAGTGGGGTTCGAGGGCTGGGGATCCAGGGGCGTGCCCCTTGGCTAGCAAGAGGGCCGCCGAAGGCGGGCCTTGCAGCTAGTATGAATATAAAATCCTTCGCTATTACGTGTTTAATAATAATTATTAATTCTAAATTACTAGAAGAGATGACATGCCTATCGTGATTTTCGCCAAAAACATGCCATTCATTCTAATTTAAATATAAATGATCATTCTTCAGATTTTAAATAGTGTCGGTAGGTTGTTGAAAATATATATAATAATTTGTCATTTTTGTGCTACCTTTTTGATGATTAGTTGTTGAATGTTTCCTTTTAAATTAGAGTCACAGGTGAATGGGTTAGTCAGCTCAGCCAGACAGACAGGGAACCAGCTTACCATCCAGAGAGACACGCAACATAATCAGCTATACTCTTCTCACGGCCTGAATTCACAAATAACTCATATTTATAACAAGTTTTTTAACAAAAAATACGTTATTTGAATTAAATAAATAATCCCGTGATTGTACTATACCATTTCTAACAGTATAGTCTGGAAACATTATAAAATTTGGCAATGATAATTTGAAATATATATATATATATATATATATATATATAAAATTTCAATTTGAAATTTTTGTAAAAATATTGAGCGTTTTGACATTTCAATTCTACCCAGCCTAAACCATCATCATACGAGTAGTATATTGCTTGCATTTTCACTTTTTAAATAAAAAATTTTCAAGCTATTTTGTTACCAATCTGACTAGAATAGTCTCAAATAAACTGGCATGTTCTGATGTGGCCATCCACTTGACTTTGCCATACAACCTGGGCCCTAATATTTAATAAAATTATTTATAATCATGTAGGGGGGGGGGGGTAGTTTTTTCATTTTTAGACTTCTGGGAGTCCACGGATTATCTATACAAAATTTGGTTGAGTTTGGTAAATGGCCAAGATTTTAATTTTTTGACCCTACACTCCCCCCTCATTTTGGGCGGTTAGTTATTGTATTTGTAGACTTCTGGGGGTCCACTGATTATGTCTACAAAATTTGGTTGAGTTTGGTAAAGTGCCAAGATTCTCATTTTGTGATCCCCCCTCCCTTCTTTTTAGGCGGTTAGTTTTTGCATTTTTAGACTTTTGGGGGTCCACTGATTATGTATAAAAAATCCGATAGTTTGCTCAAATCGCCTAGATTTTTAATTTTTAACCCCGCTCCAAACCTCTTAATTTTGGGTTGATATGAACCAAAATCTAATCAGCTCTTAATCTCAATCCACCAAAACTACATGTGGAATTTGGTTTTGATATTCATACTAGTTTTTGAGATAGCTCGTCCACAAAAATTTGGTAACGCACAGACTAACAGAATAAGAGACTAACAAACAGACTAAGAGACATTTTGACAAAACAATTATTATCTCGAAAAATATAATTTTTTCGATGTTCACTTATTAGGGCTTTTTTGTAGACTGAAATGTCATAGTTTCGCCCAACTTTTTTTAATCAAAATAGTTTCAGCCGTTTTTGAGATATTTCGAAAAAAAATAAGGAAAAAACCACTTTTTTCATGCACGATTACAATACTTGACCATATCCTGTATGGTAAAGTAAAAAATAATTTTAACCAGAATTCTGACCAAGATTATTTTTTACGTTTGTGTTTGTTGTCCTAGTGCTTGTGATAGATTTTCATTTACATTATTACTTATTCTATATAATCAATATATCATACATTCTAAGTTCAATTTTATTTATTTTATCAATCAAGATCATGCCTAAAATGGTTGGTTTCTATTAATCTTTGTGGTTTGAAAAAGTCTTTATTTTTTTATTTTTGATGTTTCCGTTCTTATTTCAAACACATTTCTTCGAACGAAATAAGAAAATTAATTATAAAATAATAATAATAATTAACTCTAGGGATTACAAATCAAAAATTATTAATTCTAGAAATTCAATTTTTGTATTTGGCTACGTTACCGTTATGTTGAATATTCTTTAGTACTTTTAAAGAATAACTTACAATCAGTAACAATTTGTTTTTATGTATAATTAGAGACAAATGTTGATAATCTTGTCGCCTGCATTAGAAGTGACGACCTACAACTCACATTCATCTTACTATTCAGTTGTACTCAGGGCCGGATCTTGAATCCTGCGAACTACGCGATTGCAGAAAGTGCCAAATGTAGTGGGGCGCCAAACTATTGTCCATTAGTCCACTACAAAATATATACTACACCTTTATTAACATTGAGGTGTGGTGAGGCAAAATATTGCTCGCTTAAACTTAAAAAATGTCTAGACCGGCCCTGGCTGTACTTTGTGTCGAAATAGCTAAGGAAATTTAATATTACTCATCTCGGTATCAGATTGTTAAATTCACCCAAAAAATGTTTGATTTTTAATTTTTTTGCTTATTCATGCTTTTAAAAATGCTAATTGTTGAACAAAAATTATTTTTGAAGTGAAACTTCTTTAGTGACGTTTCTGTTTGAAATTTTTTGTTACATTAAAGGTGAAATTACTCGATAGAGGGGAAATAAGAATAGCATAGAAAAATTTGCAAGAACGCCAGCAAGTAATTTTTAAAAAAATGACAACAGGTTGATTCGTGAAGTGGCGGGTGATCAGAAGCGGAAAAGGGGATCTCGGGGTTGGGAAGAGGGTCGGTGGCCTTAAGAGTGGTCGGAGGTGGAGAACGGGGGTGGGGGGGGGGGGGGCTAGCAAGACGCCCGTCGAAGTCTATAATAATAGCTAGACTATAATAAATTTAAGAAATCGTAATTATGAGAAAAAAATAAACTTTTCAATAGTTTATTAGTTTATTATTTGAAATTATTAATAGGTCGACTATAAGCCTAGCTGCGATAGTTCACTTCACTAAATGGAAAATTGAAGAAGCGCATAGTGAGTCGTGAAATAATTATCACTTTTTGCTTTAACTATTCTGTGATTTCATTTTTAAGTTATCATATAGAGGAGGATGGTTTTTGATAAAAAAAAATAATAATAATTTATTTTATACGAAAAGTTGTAAAAAATAATAAAAAAAAAATAGCAAAATTTGAATAAATTCTAGCAAGTTAAAAATAGGGGTGGGAAAACGTTTGGTAAAAAAATAATTTATTTTGAAAAAGGTAAATTTAACCCTCAAGAATGGATATGGGTTGATTTGTAATGAATTGAGGGTAAGAATTTGAATAACGTCTGGAATGGTCTCGATGTCGCCTCCAAGAGAAGGCAACATGAAAAGGTCCGTCTGGCCAACTCGCTTCACCTATATTAGATAGGGTCAAGAGGAGGAATGAAGGGGAAAATTATTATTCAAACATTCTCACCAAACGGTTTGAGTTAGAAATATGAAACTTGGCACAAAGGTGAACTATAACAAGTCGGATTTTTTTTCATTATTAATTTATCCCTAATGTTTTGAAGCTAGAAAGTACAAACTGTAACAGTTATTTGTTTTTTAAAATAATTTGCATTTCGGCAGTCGAAGTAACTTTCTACGACCTTCCATATTTTTATTTTATTATTATTATTATTATTTAATATATAAAAATAATAATAATAATTTAATATACAAATATTGAAATCCGGACAATAGGCACAAGTCTGTATTAATAAAGCCATTGCTCTGTGCCAAGTTTCATCTTTTTAATTCGAGCCGTCGAGAAAAATTTGCCAACCTACCAAGTTTATTTCTTTGTCCATTAATTATGTAAAAATAACCTAATTCTATTCAAAATGTTCTAATTAAGATGAACTAGCTAGAATGCTGAAATTTGGTACAGAAGCAAAACTTATTAATAACAAATTTTTGTGCCAATTACTTGTTAACTTTTTTCTCCGATATTTGGGCTATTTTCTCACTTTTTTAATATTTACAAATCACGAAGCCTACCTTCAGCGAGCCTCTTCTTATTCCTGAACACACTGCTTTCAATTGTTCTTAGCAAGTATTTACATTTTGAAAGTAGCTTTCAAGCTACTGAACACAATCCTAGGGCCACCTGGTAGAGGATCGAAGCCATTTTACTTTACCATACAGGGTATTGTCAAATTGGTCATGTATTATAATCGTACATGAAAAATTGTTGTTTTTTTGCTTCTAAAAAACGGCTCAAACTATTGTGTTTAAAAAAATTGAGCGAAACCATGGCGTTTTGCTCTAAAAAAGTCTAAAGAGTGAGCATCGAAAAAATTATATTTTACGAGAATTAATGATTTTGTCTTTATACGTTACCAAATTTTGTGTACGGTCTAGCTCAAAAACTAGTGGGAATATTAAAACGAAATTTCAGATGTAGATTCTTTATATTGAGATTAAAATCTGATTAGATTTTGGTTGAATTAGAAAAAAAATTAAGGGCAAGGGGGGGGTTATAAAATATCAATATAAGTCTTAGACCCTTTGATCAATTTGTACGAAATTTTGCATATGCACTCTATATGACCTTATGAAAATGACTCACTATGTGAAATTAATAGTGACCAAAAGGAGGAGGGAGGGAGGGGTCAAAATTTTTTCAAACAAAAATCAAAGATAACTGATATTTCTAATAGAATAGTCTCATAATTAAAACGAGATATTATTAATTGCTAATGGGCCCAAAATTAATAGGGGGGGGGTTCTTTCGTAAATAATTACAAATTATTTTATTAAATATTAAATATAAGAGAGGTGCCAGGTAAGTGTCATGTGGATGGCAACATCAGTTTATTAACTTATATTTTCCATCCCTGTCCTGACCCATATTGGGAACGCCTGCAGGTTATGCAACCAAAAGTGAAGTATAATAATAAAACTTGAGTAAGATACGAGGTAGGTGAAACTTACCTCGTATCTTACTCAAGTTTTACTATTATATTAAAATGTTTCACCTAGAACCAACACCGAACTCCTTAAAAGTTAAAAGTGAAGTAGGGAAGTATGTACGCCAGAATGCCCAAGAGGGAGGGAAGCCTTATGCTACGAATTGGTGAGAATGAAAAAACTAAACTATAAATTTCTGATTTAATTCAGAAACAAAATTTAATCCAATAGAGAATATACATAGAGTAGAGCTTTTTTAAATTTCCCTACTAACTAGAAACTTTTCAGTTTCGACAGGTTCTTCTGTCAGTCTTTCTGTCTGTATATTCGTAGTGTGATAAAGTTTTATAGTGATAAAATTTTTATATTCTCTGTGTCACATAGGTACTTAGTGAAATTGAAAATACCCAGTCAAGTCACACCGCATTCCGACTAAAACATTCCACGTCCATCCCCACAGTTTCTGTAAAATTTGTTCACGACATATTAATAGATAATGGGTCGGAAGTTAAGAGGGGTTCTTTCGTAAAAAATTAAAAATTATTTTATTAAATATAAGAGAGGGGCCAGGTGTATGATGGAAAAATGACTCAAATAATTCTAGTTAGAGTTAATAACATTTGGATATAGTTTGAAGCTTTATCCGGATCAAAACTATGAATACAGTACACTTGCCACAAAATAATAAGGCTTTTGCATTTAACTGAATAAATTCCAAATCATTAATTAAAAGTTATAGAGTAAAATCAAGGATTTTATTATTTTTGTGGCAAGAATACTATATTTGTTAGTCCATAGATGTGAGCCTGATGAAATTACAAAATTAAGCTAAACATTGTTTTATAAACACTTTATAAAGCCCCAAGAAAATTACAAGAGATTGTTATGTATTAGATCAGAGGTATAATTGATTTTTTTCAATTATATGTCAGAAGGGTTGTTTTTACCCTCTCGAGAATCGAAACCGAGTGCCAGAATGACCAATTTGGGCCAAATCCTGATAGGTGAATCTCTCTATCATATGCTAAAGAACTATTTCTTAAGAAAAAAAATGCTGATTATTATTATTACTTATTTATTTTTTGTAATTATTTTAAAAACTGAGAAATCAATTTTATGGCAGTAAAAATGATGAAAAAAGAATGGTAATCTTAATAAAAAGCAATTAAGATGTGTTAATTAGACCGAAATCCTGATACATTCATCACCCATTAGATAACCGCTTTTGTTTGTATGAATTAAAAAAAGTAAAAAGATCCGTGTTAAAAAATTCAGAGCTATATGGATGGAATCGTTAAAGCGATTGAAAATCCATCAAGTCTTATTTCCTTATAAACCTCTCTCGTTAAATAAGAATAGCTTGATTAAAATTCATCGCTTCTTTGTAGAATAAATAGCCGTGTGTAGTTTTTTTGCACGTATTGTGAAATGTTTATTTAGTCGAGACGATTCTAAATAAAGACTGACCGACTTCAAACAGACAATTTGAAAAACATCAAAAAAGGAATAATTATATTGGTAGAATTACGAGTTTGTTGTGTGTGTGTGTGAGTGAGTTCCTCTTCATGGGAAGAAGATAAAAAGAGAGAACGGTGTGGGACATAACGGACCCAAGTGCGGCGCTCTGCGGTTCAACGTAAGAAATTGATGCTTCTACCTTAAATATCCACTGTGTGGAGTTCAAAAGACGTGAGATGATGATGATGATGACCTTGTCCCCTTGAGCCATCTATCCTAATGACACCTTTTTATTTTTTACTTCAAATAAAATTCATAACCCGAATCGATATGTAAAAAAATAATAATTGTATAATAGTGAGAAAAAATAACATAGATTCGCTGAAATTTCAGGTGAATATCAAATGCAACAGGTCGAGTTGTAAAGTAGACAAGGAATAGGTAATTTTGATTTTGCCACTGGGAATCACTTCAATTCAGGGATAAGAATTCTGAAAATAAGCCGTCCTAGTGTAAATCACACTCGTATACAGAGGCGTCGAGAAGAGAGGGGTCAGAGAGCGCTGCAGCCCAAGGCCCCTGAAGAGGGCCAGGGGCACACCAAATAAAATCGAAAGGGTGATTTCTGGCATGAAATGCCGAGAAAGAGTTCAGACCCTTATCCTTATCTTCTTTCGGTAAGTTTTTTGTCAAAACTAAATAAATAAACTGCAACGGATCGTTGCTAAACTTTATCCAAAATCATTTGAAATATTAATATGTTTATTCCTTTATTATTAATCAGATATCACTTGCTTTTGCAGTCCATGTAGACTTAAATTCAAAAATAGTGATCGATTCTCATCTAATACTTGAGGAATAACAATTCTACATTAGATTTTTGACGTTTCGATTATTATAGGTAACCATTGCTGAAGGCATGGAAGGAATCGGCTTAAAATCAAAAATAACGATCGATTCTCATCTAATACTAGAGGAATGACCTTATTGCATTGCATTTTTGATGTTTTAACTATAATGGCAATCTCTACTGAAAACGTGGAAGAATCGACTTAAAATCCAAAAGAATTGCTTCGCATTGGATAAAGTAAAAATGAATAATAACACAATTTTGTTGAGATATCAAATTCGTTCTTATTTATCGTTGATATAAGAAGACAGTGAGTGAATTTGTGGGATGTTTTCATAATTTGTAGTTAATCCACAATTGATGGTTCAAAAATCATCAGAAAATGGCCACTTTGGGGTTCTCTCACACTCTCATTTTAAAATTTTCTTTACTTTATTTAAATATGTTTCACTAAGAACCCACACCATTCTCCCTTAACAAAATTAAATTTATTACCTCAAACTTAATGATAAAACAATATTTTTTTTATTTCGACTCTACAAAAAATTCTTGCAAAAATAATTATTTGATTAAAATTTTAATATGATTTTTACTTTCAAAATAAAATGAATATATGGTACATCAAACTTGTAAAATTCATGTGTGTATCTAGTAGTTAGTTTTCGAGGTACAAAATGCTCTGACAGGCATATAGACAGACAATGTAACGACATAATAGGGTCCCGTTTTAGGCAACAGAAAAATGATTATAACTATCAAAATACATAGCAACATATGCTATAATAATATATAACGATTAAGTTTTAAATGCTGGAATAAAGATAACGTTTCAACTTTGAATTGGAATTAATCATTATCAAAATGGAAATATACTATTTTAAAATGTTATTTGTTAATTTCAAAATGGGACTATTGAATTTCAAATTGCGACTAGTCACATCTAAATGTAAATTAAATTAATCCCATTTTGAATTTGATTAAGCGCAAATGGAAGTTGTAAAGGTTAAGACCGGCCATGGGGCTAATCTAAATAATTAATTTTATATTTTTGAACGAGATTAAAGAACTTTTACATTCCTTTCTTTCTTGGTGTTATATATACATTTTTAGAAAATGCTTATAAACAATATATAATTTTTAGGGTTTAAAGATTTTTGAGAATATAAATTTTTTTAAAATAGCCAAATCATTATAATTTTCTATTTTTATTATTAATAAATAATTAAGTATTTATAATTTATTCGAACGGCCTTGTGGGAAGTGTAACTTTTTGAAAAATGGTCAAAGAATAATTTTTTCTTTTCTTACGGTGATTCTCCCTTTTCTTCTCAGCAATTACAGAGCAATACAATTCTCAATTGGCTTATTGGAATGACAAGCTTAATTTTACGCTTCACATCAATCTTATTGAGTTACACTCTGGATTCCTATTTCAACAGTTAAAACGATACCTACTTCTGTTTTTTTACATTTAAAAGAATTCGAAACATTGTTTGTGGCATATAGTCTTATTTGGCATAAAATTATTGTGAGGCCAAAGTAGTTAAAGCCTTTTTTATTAGAATACTTTAAATCAGGTGTTTTCTGGAATATTATACATTGTATTTTGGTATTCAAATAAAGTACTAGAAATTAACAGTGGTATAAATAATGCCCCCGCAACCTCTGCGGTGCAGGATCGCAGTGCAAAAAAAAAATTAAAATTAGGGTTTGGGGAAGGGGACGAAGCACTTAAGGTTTTGGCGAGGGGGTCCCTTGATAAAATTTATTTTCTTGACAAAGGGTTTAAAAAGGGATTAAGGTATTTTAACGAAATTAAAATATTTCATCTCTATATATAAAACACTCATTTATATAATAGAATAATTGAAAATAATTGAAATGAAATTTGATTTTCATATGAAAATTAGTCATGGTAAAATGCTGTCATTTTGACCGGTGTCGGTATAAATATATTATTCATAATGATTTAATGATATTCAAAAACGATTTGAAAAAGGAATAGGTAATGGATCATTATTGAAGAATGATAATGAATTGGATATCCTGAGAGGATCAAGATGGCAAAGAGGTTTTTTCCTCTTATTAAAACAAGGATTAAAAAGATTATCGCATGCTCAAGGAGATCAAGAACCGTCGATAGTGGGGAAGTAATCTCCGAAGTCGAAGCCTCAAATTCAATGTAAACTTTATTTCATGTAATACGATTGGTTCAATAAATGTATTATTATTTTTATTCTTTTCTCCCCTTTTGAAGGAGGTTTTTATTATACTATACATCGGCTATAAATAGCAAAGATGAAAGATTCTATATATTTGATGAGGGAAGGTTCAGGAACCTCCGGACTGTCGCACACGTACCCAGCAGTACAGCCTTCTGCACCGTCGTGATAACACCCCCTCCGAAAATGCCCAGCTCCTTTAAGTTCTTAGGGAGCGTCTTCGGGACGACACCAGTCGCAGACATGACAAGGGGCACCATTAGCACTCTATCTTGTCTCCACATTTTCTTAATTTCTTCTGCGAGCTCAAGATACTTATTTAATTTTTCACCATAGGCTTGCTGGGGATTATGGGTATTTAGAATAGTGATGTCAATAAGGTATGCCATTTTACTATTCTTTATGGTGAGTACTTATTATTAATTATTATTATTATTCATAACAGCTCGGAATTTGGTCGATGACAATCTCTAAGTCAACTGGAAAACGAACTTGAAATTCTGAATGAAAATTTATGCCTTAAATGGATCTTCATAAGAATATTTATTCATAGTTTTTAGAAAATAGAAGCTTTGTTAAAAATGAAATTAGATTTTTCACCTCCATATAAATAAAATTTCGATCTTTTCGAGCATTAGAAATACAATTTTAGGGCAAGTGATTCCGACTTAAGTTTGAAGTTAACAAAGATTAAGCCCAATAAATCGAAATATATTTGTCAAATGTAAATAATATTTTACGTGTAATAATTAATATACTTAATCAAATTCTAATTTTTGACAAGATTCGAAATATATTTATGGTCTTACATTAATTTTCAGTGGCTTAGCTAAGTTCGCCTGCCCCATTCCAAATGCTTCGATGCGCCTCTCCTCGAAATCCCTATATTTTGAACCCAAGTATAAATAAAAGTATGCGAGCTTTAAACTTGCCTCTATCGGAAATTTAACTTATGTATTCGACTTTTGGATAACCAAATGTGCGCATTTTTTCCCTCTCCCTGGCCTCGCTCATAACAAAGCATTTGGCCAACTCTATATTATTAAAATTTTATTTTTACCCTATAACAAGGACCAATATGATATCAGAACACAGCAATAGGAGTACCCGCGGCACACGCCGCTCGGGCTACAAAAAGTTCCTGCCTTGATCCTTAGTATAAAAACTGAGGCCCAAGATGAAAAAGGCCTCTAAGGATCATTGTCGAAGACTATGAATAAGTTATGAAATGGCTTTAAGGAATTCATAATATGTATTGATTATATGAGATGTGGAGTAGTATGTCAAGTGTTATTCCAAAACCATCCAATAGACAAAATATGCCCTATTATTATCTTGGTAATATCTGATTTAACATTTGTATAATGGAGAAGAATTGTCATTCTTGTTGGTAGCAAAATTTTTTCATTAGTAATATCAGCGTAAAATTTTTCAATTTTGATCTTATATCTATCACAGTTCATATATATATATGATCAATATCCCCAATATGTTCAACACCGCACACGCAAAATGGAGTATCCCTGTCTCCCAGTCTATGTAGGTGAGACGGTGTGGGAGCATGACCGCTACGAAGACGAAATATCAGTGTGGACAGATTTTTAAAATAATGGTTGTATATGAACCATGGTGTATGGGGAATTATAGGAACGATTTTAAAGAGATGGCCTCCTTTGGTCTTACTGCTCTCTGCCCACTGTTGTTGCCATTTTTGTTAGTGATATTATAGATGTCAGAAATAGGGAGAGCAATGTTTAAAAACTCCCCATCCACCCTGGCTAGATTAGCAAGTTGGTCTGCTTGTTCGTTACCATTTATCCCTGCATGCCCCGGAATCTAAGTAAAGAAAAAATTTTTGTTATCATTTTCCAACTTAAAAATTTGATTAATAATATTTATAATAATTGGGGTGCGCATTTTATTGCAAGATAAATTTATTGATTCGTAATGCACTGAATATCATCAGAATCTGTACTCGTAATTTTGCTAGATCTCTGTGAACCACTTAGAAAACGTAATGTAGCACTACCCTGTATTGAAAATTCTTGCTTTAAATTAGATACCTACTAATTATTTATTAGGCAGTAACATTTGTTGAGGTCAAATTAGAAACAATTCAACGCAAGTGAGTTTTTCTTTAGACTTCAATTCCCTTCCTACACTCAATCATTGAAAATCAAATCAAAATATCTTCGATTCTAATTCAAATAGAAACCAGAAGTAAATCCAGACTTATGACTCCTAAAATTACTATTATTAAAAAATTCAACACTAGCTCTATGGAGGCATGTAAATCCGTGAATAATAATCCTGACCTCAGACAATGTGTATTATTTGTAAGGCCTAAAAATTGAATACCATTTTTAAAAGTAGTTATATATTCATGTCGATTCCACAAAGAGAGCATATATGTATTATTGTTTTACTTAACCATTTTCTCTCTTTGAGTGTTTAGAAGATGTAAAATATATTATGGACATTCAAGCTCCTACTAGACACCAGAAAGATGTCTTTAAGATGTCAATAAGATATCTTGGTGCTATCTGGTAGAGCGCCGAAGGCACACCGAGCAGACGTTTTTCAAGACAAATAAAAAAATTAAAAAGTGTTTTGTGATGTTAGATTATATATTATATCTGCATATTAAAATATTATTACTTTTATGAATTTTTTTTATTTAATATCTAGATCATTTTTACGATGTAAATAATAGTAGTACTTTTACCTTGATTATATATTTACTTACTCAATTTATAATGTCCATTTGATTAGAATCTTTTGCGTGATCTAGGCAAGTTTCAAACGACTATAATGATACAACAGTAAATATTGTGAGAATGAAAAATAGTTTTAAAATTATATTCAGTTAAAAAATATATAATTCATTCCTTCAAAAATAAAAATTCGCCTCCAATCGAAACTTGATCAGTGCTAAACGGACGAGCGGATAAAAATCCTAGTTAATGACGTGAAAGCGACGATAAAAGAGTAATGGTCAGTGAAGATGATCAGGATAATGATGATGATGATAATGGTGTTGATGATGATGGAGCATGATTTTGATTAATCGTAGCCATTTCAAGAATTTACCGTTTTTATACAAAAAAGAACGAAATGAAAAGAAGACTGACAAAAATATTAAAGATGGAAACGATGAAAAGAAGATTAAATTTGGTGAAAAGAATATAATTAGGAACACAAACCCAAGTAGCAACAACAGAGAGCACGAGGGAGTAATGTACAGGATAATTACTACTTTGGTAAATGTATTATAATTATTCTACTGCTTAGCCTGATTTTAAATCTTTTATTTTCAATTCTAGGTAAAAAAATAAATAAATAAAACGGTCAAACATGTGTTGAAACTAACACGTATACCTAATAAAAGCATATCTAAATATACATATACTTGTCATAAGCCTTCTAATAGTTTATCAGCTCAGTAACCAGTCTGATAAAGTATAGTGCAGTCTCATAAATAAAGATTATTCTTAAACTTTATGAATAATTATTTTTTTTAATCATCTTTGCATTTTAAGAATCTCAATATTTCTGAAATTTTTTTGAATATCACAAACTTTATTTTTATAAGATAAATAAGCCACTCAAGTGCGAGTGGGGCTCAGAAACTAAGGGTCCAGTTACTTGTACTTTTAAAATTCTTAAGATGTCTAATTAATTTTTGTTGTCAATGATAAGAGAGAATGGAGGTATTTGAAGATTTCAATGGTTTGGAAATACCGTTAGTTAAAAAATCGTGTAAAAATGAGTACATACTTTGACGCTCTCCTAGACATTCAATTTAAAGCAAATTAAATTTTAAAATAATTTCGCCTAAATTTATTAGTAATTTATCAATCAAAATCGGAAAATTTAATACATATAACTTATAAATTTAAAGTTTTATATATCTTATTTAGTTTCTTTACTACAATGCTCGTACAGGCTGACAGACAGACATAAATTGCACTCTAAATAGGTTTCCTTTATGTTTTTAAACGAAATCATAAAACCAAGATTTCCATGGCCATTCTATATGTTGAGTAATGGAAATAACATATGAAGTAAAGAAGTACTTCCGATTTGAGCCAAAAAGTTAGTTTTTCAACTTACTATCGTTGAAATCAGTAAATAGGGTACGCACACACCAGAAAGCTCAAATTTGGCATAATACTCCAGTTTATTAATGAAAACTTGTCTGTCCACTTAATATCTACTAATTTTTCATGGGCTCCTTATAAAACGATAGTTTTCTAAATTTTTTTAATGTGGAAGGTAAAATTGGGGGGTTTAGGTCTAGCCAGGGACGCGCATTTGTGCAAGGTCGTGCGGTATACGACGGCGTCAATGCCTTAGAGGGGCCTAAAGGCGACCATTGACCATGAGCTATATTATACCGATCAAATTAATAAATTTTAAACAATTTTAAAAAGTACTATCTAACTCTAGGGTAGAGTACTTTTAAATTATAATTTTACTATAAACTTTATATAACCGTTTTTGTGGTCTTCAAGGTACTTAATTAGAATATTAAATAAATTCTATCAAATCACAATTTTGTTAAATAATATTTGAAAAAAAAACTATAATTTTATGCAACTGAAAGAAATTTCAAATTATTTACTCCAATTTTCAATATTCTGTATCAACCTTGGAAAGTCCAATTCGAAAGATTCTACCAAGTAATCAAGTCAGTCTGGCAAGAAATTCCTATCTTTAATAAATACAAATTATTTGTAATTTTTTTTTCAAAGGAATATAAAAATTCCAGAAATTTTAAAATTAATTAAATAACCGTCATCTAAATTCGCTAATGTTAGAGGCCAATTGGCCGAGATTTCGGTTCTTTTCCATTGGGCGCAATTACTTCGCGAATGGGTCATTGACTGGCCGCAAAATGGACACCCACATAATGGTCCCAATCTTTCAACAGCGTTTTAACACAATTTATGATGTTTTTGCAGAATAACTCCTATAATGATCGACAGAACCACCGAGATTACCGTCATTGTGTCACTTTGCTGCTTCTTCTAATGACACGTTTAGGTGGATATAAATGGATTGAAAAGGAAACCTATTATTTTCAGTTTCTAACCATCTTGTTTTTAACATGGATCAATAGCCAGAGATGGGATTTTTTTAAAATAAATTTATATATAAAAAAACTTTATTGAATCAAAAAATGGCTTCTAAATGAAGAAGTGCAGCGTGGTTAAAACTATTCTATTTAATTAACTTTAATAAAAGAGTAAATAATAAAATTGGTCCCAAACAAGAGATACATTTCCATTTCAGAATCGTTTCTCATTTTTAACCGACTTCAAAAAGGAGGAGGTTCTCTATTCGAGAGATTTTTTTTTTTTTTGTGTCTATGTTACCTCATATCTCCGCCAATTGTGAATCGATTTTGAAAAAAAAATTGCATCGGGTTCAGTCTAGCTTCCGATTGATCCCGGTTTTTTTCATTGGTATTAGATCTTTTTTATTAGGTTTGTTCAGGCCTAACTTCTTTGTTTATTAACCGATTTCGATGATTCTTTTTTATTGGAAAGTGGGTATCTTAGGGATGGTGCCATATTAATTTGGTCAAGTTCTGATGATATGATCACTATTAATAACATCACTAAAAAGAGAAAAATAAAAATCATTATTAAGAAAAAATAAAACCGACTTCAAAAAATTAAATGCAACAAATAAAATACACTAAAAGGTATAAAATAATTATTATCTTATTTAGTTACAACTAAACGACGAAATATTAACATGAAATTAATTTTTGAAGTCGGTGCCAAACATATATCGCACTCGACGGATCTAACTTAGTACGTTTGGCGGGTACGCTCGCTTATAGGTATAGTTTGTTTGGCACCGACTTCAAAAAGTAATTTCATGTTAATATTTCGTCGTTTAGTTGTAACTAAATAAGATAATAATTATTTTAAACCTTTTAGTGTATTTTATTTAATTGAGCGAAACCATGGCATTTCGGTCTACAAAAAAGCCCTAATAAGTGAACATCGATAAAATTATATTTTTCTAGATAATAATTGTTTTGTCAAAATGTCTGTTAGCCTGTCTGGTTGTTAGTTAGTCTGTCTGGTTGTCTGGTTGTTAGTTAGTCTGTGCGTTACCAAATTTTTGTGGAATAGCTATCTCAAAAACTAGTGTGAATATAAAAACCAAATTTCACACGTAGTTTTGGTCCATTGAGATTCAAGAGCTGATTAGATTTTGGTGCATATCGACCCAAAATTAAGGGGAGTGGAGGGGGGTGGGTTAAAAATTAAAAATCTAGGCCATTTGAGCAAACTCAACCAAATTTTGTATACATAAATAATCAGTGTGACCCCAGAAGTCTAAAAATGCAAAAACTAACCACCCAAAATAGGGGGGGGGTGCAGGGTCAAAAAATGAAAATCTTGGCCATTTACCAAATTCAATCAAATTTTGTATACATAATCAGTGGGCCCCCAGGAGTCTAAAAATGCAAAAACTAACCCCCTCCCCTACATGATTATAAATAATTTATTAAATATTAAATATAAGTGAGGGGCCAGGTTGTATGGTAAAGTCAAGAGGATGGCCACATCAAAACACGTCAGCTTATTTAAATGTAAAGTTTATAGAAACCGTTAAATATTATATTCTTTTGGTATATAGATGTAAAATAAAATAAAATTGTGGCCAGTATCTCGGTTTAATATATTTATTTAGCCTTTACACCGACGTTTCGGATTACCAATGTTATTCTTCTTCAGGACTGAGGTTCGCAAGTAAATATCAATTCTTCCAACAACTTTTAGACATTTAATTCGAGAGTATTACAATCTACTTGGAAATGAAAGTGGAAGTGGAAGTAGGTGTAGACAATTTTAGGTCGCGGTTCACCCCTCGGAATTACCTAAATGTTCAAAGTGAGGACCTTGATGAAAAGTGAAAATTTTCAGGAAAACGATACTTCCCTTAAATCTCGTTTTTATTTCTTATACAGTAATAAAAAAAATTTCATTTCATTTAATAAATTTTAATTTAAAGTTAAGTGGATTTGTAAAATGAGTTGTAATTTGTTATTTTTTCACTTTTCATCAAAATTACTTATATATCAGTAAAATGAATCAGCATTGAAGTAACTAATGAAAAGAAGAGTTTTTGAACATCACTTGAGAAAATTCTCAATTATTTTTTAATTTAAAACCTCTGACAAAGCACATATATGTATAAGTATAATCATTAATCATTTTCAAATTATAAAATGGCTTTCATTATTATTATCATTTTTTTAAATGATGCAAAAAAATACAATACTTTTAAGTCAGGGATTTGTCTCATATAAAGAGGGATAAAGGGGTAAAGCGAATAGAACCCCAAGAAAATTGAAGGTTCGGATAGAAGTCGAATCTTGAAAGTTATATATATCCTCAGTTTTTCAAAAATATTCAGATCTTTAATGTTATTACAATTGCTTGTTGTTAATTTAAACGCATTATTAACGGTCGAGTAAATTCATTTCTTCTATAAAATTATAAAAATTATAGAAATAGTGCAATAAAGTGATAAATAAAAAAAGTTTGACGACTTCAATAAAAAATATTTTTTAAAGAGTTAGGTGTAGGTTCAAGTTGAAACATTTTTAAAATTTTACTTAATGATTATTCAATAAAAAGATTTTCTGAGTAAGATGATTTTACCAAAAGTAAGACGTTTTCCTTATTATTGTATTATTATATTTTTAAATTTAATTAATTGCTTATAAAAAAGATAGAACACTTTTTTCATAGTAAAAAAGTGACTTTAATATCCTGAAAAAATGTTTTTTGCTATAAGGTTGTAAAAAAATGCAATTACCTCAAAAGAAGAATATAGCCGAAAGTATTTATGAAGACTGGTCTAGGAGAAATCATTTAAGGGTGCAGGTTTTGCGAAACAAAAGAAATCTTCGGTAATGCAAGGGTCTTTCGAGATCCATAGGGGCTGCATCTTTACTGGTGCACCCCTTCTTGCATTCGATTGCATTTAAAAAAAAAAAAAAAAGAGAATCCTATTCTCTCAAGATATAGAAATAAACTGAAAACCTTATAGGTCTTTAATTATACCACTAAAGGTTATTAAATGTTTAGAAACTCCGAAACCAAAATAGAGCTAACATAATTTTCGTCAAAATATTGAAGAATTATTATAAAAAAATTCCTATAAGGGTTACTAACACTCACTCACTCTATTGTTTACTCTAATGTGATAGCATGAGGAGCCCACGGCTCATCACTACCCCAATTCGTTGTTAAGTTAAAAGTTTTCTAGCTAATATGAATCATTTTGCTACCTCTGCAGGATTTTAACTTGCAGAAGCATTGCCCGTGTCAGACCGCGGGGAGGTAGATTCATTTTCTCTTTTTTTTTTCTCTTTGTCTTTAATTAAATTTAATTTATTATACATTTCTTAGTGAGTGGCCCGGCTCTATTAGCCGGGGTTTTTCTAGGGATGCGCGGCATAACCGTAGAGCACGGTAATGCCACGCATTTACATTTCTTAGGTTCTATGTTTTTACAATGCTTGAGAGCAGATGCAGTGTCCTACAGCAGTAGTTGGGCGATGCATTTGCTTATTCCTAGAGCTGACCGTGTACTGCTGCGCGACGAGGATTCCTCGCAGAGCCTCACACAGTCAGCAGGTTACTAGTTGAGTATGAGCGTCTTTGTGAATCAGGTTGTCACAAAGGCCTTCATTTACAAAGGTTTTTTCTTATATTATCATGGCGGGAAGTAGGTATGAGCGTCTTTGCGAATGGGGTTTTCGTAAAGGCCTTCATTTACAGGGCTTTAAATCTCTTCTCAATAGGACAAGAAATAGATATGAGCGTCTTTGCGATTGGACTTTTCGCAAGGGCCTTCATTTACAGACATTTTGTATCTAGTTTACATATGCGTGGCTGTGCGGTGACAGTTCCTAGGTAAAAGGTATGAGCGCCTTAGTGATCTGATTATCACAGGGACCTTCATTATAAACATTTTAAATCTAGTTTACATATGAGTAGCTGAGCGGGGATGTTTCCTCACAGAGCATTATTCGTTAGCAAGATAAGGATTACTAACAGTACCTATATTACCTTTGAATAAAAGCGCATTTTATTCCAATAAATACTTCTACATATGTGTATTATTTAACAATTTACATCCAAACGGACATTTGAACCCATGAGAAATAACAGATATAATATTTCTAATAAATTATAAAGACTGTTGATGAAGGTCAAATGTTCGAAGCCATAGTCTCTAACAAATAAATTGTATTTATATATACATATTATATTCGTTATATATAATTATATGTAGGTATATGTCTATTTGCAATAAGCAGAGGACAACCTCTTTGACTTGTTTTACCTAAATACCGATAAATATAATAGGGAAAATTTAAATATATCCATTTATGATGTGTTTGTGTTCGCTATATAGTGCCCCTTTTCCGATTTTGCAGAAATATTCTTTAGGACCCTACTTAACTATTGATGCAAAAATCGCTCAACAAAGTGGGGAAGTGAATAGTAAAATTATAGACTCTTTGTCTGGTGCAAATTTTAGATTGAATCATTTTGGTAGAATTAGGTATAGTCTTAAATTTTCAATGAGAATTATTTATTTTTTATTAAAAACATAAATTGATTTTTCAATACTTCAATCAATGTCAAGTTTATAAAAGAGTTTGAAAATGGTAAGAAGAATGATAATGAGTAAAATAATCCGCCCACTCATTGTTTATGACTTCTGGAAGATATTCAGTTCTCCTTCAAACTATTGAAATAACACTCAGTGAGGAAGGGTAAAAAAAATTATATATTTATGGGTGTTCCTAAAAATATCATGATAAAAAAAAATATAGACTTGAATTAAGAAGAGAAAAATTATTTGTTTTGATTTTACTAAAATACAACAATCGAAAAAATATTGCATTTTTTATGAGTCCAAAAAAATAATCAAAATTTTATTATATAATATTTCAAATTAACTATCTGGTTAATGGATGACGCATACTAATATTTTCTTTGTTTTAAATGATATTGATACAAGAAAATGTTGTAGAAAAAAGTGCAAACCCTGTAGTCCAGAGTAGACTATTGTATAGTCAAAATAAGAGAAATGATTGAGTCGGATTTGAAAGTATCTATAAATGCGGGTCTTGAAATGTCGCTTGAAAACTGGACAGGAGAAGAGAGTTCCAGTCTCTAAAAGTTAATCTGATTAAACCAATTTAATCGGGAAGATGTGTTACATGTTTGAAAATCGTGTATTTCACTCAATTAAAGCTTTAGTTAGGATTACTGATTTTAGAACAAACACCATTTATAAAATACCTATACTTGAATAGAAGAAGATTGAAGATTCTATATATATTTGGAAAAAAATAAAAATTTTGGTCCCGTTATATGTTATAGATATTATTTATGACAATTTATAATTTTAATCAATTGAGTGAATACGGGTAGAGAAAAAAGAAGTGCGGTCATCTAGGCAGAAGTTATGACGGATTGACCACAAAATTATAAAATTATTAAAAAAATAACTGAAAAAGAATCGTGGCCTGGGAAGAGAACGGAATCTAAAATGGACAAACGTTCATGTGAATAACAAGAAAAAAATTGCACTGTAAAAACTTGAAGATTTATTGATTTGTCTTTTTACTAAAAAAGTATGGTCAAGAATTAAGAAAAAGAAAAAATATAAAATAAATAAACGTGAATTTACACTAATATACATATATCTATATAGTATACCTACCTATATATTAAAAAAAATACAAATCTTTTAAAAAACAATCTTAAAAAAAAACATTATTTGAATTCCAAAATTTTCGGGAGAATTTCTACTTTTATCAATGGAAATTTGAATTTGCAAAAAGAAATAAGAAAAAAAAGTTGCTTTTACTAAGATTTTAAAAGAGACACTCATCAACAACTATACCTATATATATTAAATATAAATATGTACAGTACGCTATATATATAATTATAAATAGTATATAGTTTATTTGTTTGAGACTATAGTTTCGAAGGTATGACCTTCATCAGGCTTTTAATTATAAATATTTTATCTGTTATTTCTCATGGATTCAATTACCCCAGGGATGACCAACCTATTGAAGGATTGTATGTGGCGCATTTCATCATAAAATTTCTCAAGAACCCAAAGCCCATATTTTCCAACCCTAACCATGAATGTAACAAGGTTGAAAAGGTGCTTGGCGCATCTGAACTCGGGAAAAACTGGCGCATGGTGTGTAAAATGTTGGCCACCAATGAATTACCCTATTGGATATATACAAATTTGTTTTGTTGTTAAAGCACGCCAGCTACATAACAAATAATTTGTTGCATCAAGCAGAGGACAACCTCATTCATTTCTCTTTATGAATCAACAACTCTGCTACTCTTGCCAAAACAAAATCTTTTCAAAGAAAACTATTTGATTTTTTTATTGATTTAATTTCCTTAGAATACTGAAAATTTTAAAGAAAAATCTTGTGTGTATTTAATAAAACAGAAAATTAATTTTATTTTCATTATTGCAAATCATATAGGCTTGAAGAAATAAATAAATAATTTTAAAGTTAAGGACAAATAATAAAAACACGAAAGGGCGCTTTATAAGCATAGATAACGCCTGACTACGGCAACCTGTGCCGATTTGCAGCGAAACATGTCAGGACTTGTAGATTAAGGCGAACGCGAGCTAATGATTTATTGAAAGGAAATATTTATAATTATACAAGGGCATTTTTATCATCATCACATACTGATTATTGAAGAAAAGTAATTAAAATTATACATTTAGCAGGGTCATTATTATCCTCAATAAATATTACATGCAAATTTTCATTCGGAATAGAATAATAGCGAGGATAAAAATTACAGAAATGCCCTATTTTTGTCTGCTTAAAATTCTCATAATTTAAACGGTTAAAACTAAAAACTACGTTTTTTATTTCTAAATATTAAAAAATTCATAACTGAGTCAATTTTTGGAATTTTTCGACGGGACAAAATGCGTTTTGTTCAATTGTTTCTCTAGATGCAGGACATGCTCTTAACTCGATTTTGACCAAGTGAAGATAAGAGCCGTTTTCCCTGACACCATCACATTTTGTAATATACTAATTTTAGATTATGTTGACATCTTCATTAGGTAGATCATTCGTTTATCAAGAAGAAAGAGCACCTATAATTGGAAACTATAATAATTATTCAAAAAAATTTAAATCTAATTATCTAATCATTTATAAAAAAAGCGAAAGAATTATATATATAATTAAATTATTAAGATTTTGAATAATTTGTTAATTTTTTTTATTTTTTTATAAGGATGAGATTTGTATCCCTTGGGATACTTTCAGCATACCACTGCTTTTTTTGCAAACTATATTAACCTGGTCCCTAATACTATAATAATAATCTTATATAACTCTCATTTTAGGCCCTTTATGGGCCAAATTTTATATAGATAGTAGTTACCTTTAAGAGACCTGTAAAACTATGAGTCCATATGTCAACCACTCAAAATGGACAATGGTAAAGGGGTGCAAAAAATAAAATTCCAGTTACTTTGTCCGATCTGAACTAGATTTTAATTAGTTAATCTCTAGAATCAGTATTGGTGGAAAAATCAACTACGCGAAAAATAAGAATGATAAATTTTAAAGTTTAAATCGTATAAAAAGAATGTAAATAAATAAAAAAAAAACTTTTAGAAATGTGAATTTATTTCAAAATTCAATAAATGGAAATACATTTTTCTTTAGTACTCTAAAATTTTGCTTACCCACATGACTAAAAATAAAAATCTAATCCCCGATTTCACTAACTAAACTTAAGGTAAGAAAGCACTTAAATTAACCTATTATAAACTTTAAAATAAATGTTTGAATTAAAAGTAATTAAATTTATAAAATTTAAATTAATTAAATTAAATTTAAGTAAAACTTCTTTTCTCCTAAGTAGCTGAAACACAACTTACCTTAAAATGTGTTATTAGGTTAATTTAAGTGCTACTTTAGTTTAAGTTTAAATGGTGAAATCAGACTAACAAGCTAAAATTTAATTAAAATAAACGCCCAGTTTTTTATTTTTAGTCATGTGAGTAGGGATATTTTTTTTTTATTTATTGTCACCGGGAACAAAGCCCATTTAGACAGCACATAAGTAAAGTGTTAGTAGGGTTAGTGAGGGAGCCGAGTTTTGAGCCGGTAGAAATTTTTATTTGCCAGCCAGGATCGAACCCCGGCCTTCCGCTCGAGCATCGTCATAATCAATCGATACCGAAGCGCGGCCAGCGAGTTAGACGGCTCGGCTAACCCGACTCCAGGGATATTTTCATAGAGGAAAAAATTATTGTTCATTTATACTGCATTTAGAAATAAAGAAATCTATTAAAATTGTTCATTCACGATTTGAGAGATGGGAAATAAAAATAAATGTTTGAAAATACTCATGTAGCTTCCAAATTCGTGATTTTCCCAAAAATAACTACATTTTCATTTCCTCTTGGTCAATATTAATGCAACGTCTTCTCTTGAAACAATAGACAGAGGTTGTTTTTTGATAAAAATGTAAGAAAAAAAATTAGTGGTGAATATAGATGAGTTGAAGTCTGGAAGACGGCCCCCACCATTCTCGACACTTGCCTGTATGTATATATGTATGACTGCACGTCTATTTTGGTTTGAGCAGGAATTTCGTTTGGCAGATGACACTCCTTCCTTGTTGGACCTGTCTCACGCACACCACTTTAACGCCAACTTAATGCACCATAATCCCGTTCTATGCCAAATTTATCTTGGTTATCCTCAATACAAGATTTATAGTATATCTAATGGCAAAGAAAATTTAAACAAACACTCGGTCAACTCATCTAATAACCTAGTTAGTCTAAAACCAATAATGAACAACCTCAAAAAACTATCTTTTGTTATGTTCATATGAAAATGGCCATATAAAGAATACACTTTTTTTAACAGTGGAATATAGTGGAAAAACTCCCCATCAATCAGATTTTTTTCTTTTATAAAGATGATAAAAGAAGAAGTTGCACCAAAAAGTTACAACCTCTGTAGTCCACGGTGGAACCTTGTATTGCGAAAAGAAGAAGAAATTTTTGATTTAAAGACGACCTGGAAGAGTACTCAAAAAAGCAGTGCGAACGTTTCTATCAAGATACTACAATTTACTTTGAATGACTTGATCAGGATAGGCAATACAATGAAAATATGATGAAATCTTATGTTTGGGGTTTAGTCCTTTTGACCATAGAAGGAAAAATAAAAATCTTCATTTTCAAACTTAAATTTTTGAGAAGAATTTAAAGGCCGATAATCAAAGATTTTATTAGATATGTTATATTAATGTCAGAAGGGATCGCCCCTCCCCTCAGGAGAACCCAATTGCCATATTTATTTACAGACAATTGGGTTAACCATATAGATGATTAAAAAAACACAATTTATTTAATAAACTGAAAAACCCGTTCAATTTTAATAATTAAAGTTTTGTTTGGGAAATAAAATACGGTCTACCAGGTGTAGTGCTAACAATGCACAACATTGATAGATGGATGCCTTTTTTACAATGATATTGATACTACGAGAAGTTGTACTAAAAAGCTACAATCTCTTTAGCCCGTAGTGGATGCTGTATCGTGAAAAAAAGAGATTACAGGGAGTTGAAGGTATCTATGGATGCGGATTTTGAAAGACTGAAGGTTATATGTAGCTGGGACGATGGACGCGGGACCTACTTTTCTGTTTTTCAAAGGTAGAAAAAGTATTTTTTTGTTTAAGATATTTCAATGAAATTATTTCCATTCATCTCTACATGAAATACTAATTAAAATAATAGTATAATTTTAATGAAAATGAAATTTTATTTTTCTATCAAAATCTAATAACTAATGATAAAGGGGAAACCTTACTTACTTTTCTGTTTTTCAAAGGGTGAAAAAAGTTATTTTTTTAAAGATATTTCAATGAAATTATATCCATTCATCTCTACATGAAATACTAATTAAAATAATATTATAATTTTAATGAAAATCCATTAATTGATGATAAAGGGGGACCCTTACTTACTGTTCTGTTTTTCAAAGAGTGAAAAAAGTAATTTTTTTAAAGATATTTCAATGAAATTATATCCATTCATTTCTACATGAAATACTAATTAAAATAAGAGTATAATTTTAATGAAAATGAAATTTTATTTTTCTACCAAAATCCAATAACTGATGATAAGGGGGACCCTTACTTACTTTTCTATTTTTCAAAGGGTGAAAAAAGTAATTTTTTATTTAAATATTTCAATCAAATTATATCCATTCATCTCTACATGAAATACTAATTAAAATAATAGTATAATTTTAATGAAAATGAAATTTTATTTTTCTATAAAAATCCAATAGCTGATGATACCCTTACTTACTTTTCGGTTTTTCAAAAGGGTGACAAAAGTATTATTTTTTTAAATATTTCAATGAAAGTATATCCATTCATCCCTACTTGAAATACTAATTAAAATTATACTATTATTTTAATGAAAATGAAATTTTATTTTTCTATCAAAATCCAATAACTGATGATAAGGGACCCTTACTTTCTTTTCAGTTTTTCAAAGGGCGAAAAAGGTAATTTTTTTTAAAGATATTTCAATGAAATTATATCCATTCATTTCTACATGAAATACTAATTAAAATAATAGTATAATTTTAATGAAAATGAAATTTTATTTTTTCTATCAAAATCCAATACCTATCCAATTTAAGAGAGCGTAGAGGTTTCGGATCTTAAGTAAATCGTGTATTTCGCGCAAACGAAGTTTAGTGATTATTCAAACAGAAGAGGTACCTTTCAATCTTCGAAATGTATATATTCATTCCTTTATATCTTAATTGACTTGTTTGTAGAAAAATTGTTTTTTTGTCTATAAGATTTGTATCCTGCTTTTTTTAATCCCCCTCTAATGTTCATTGTTGCTGAATCATATCCATTAATTCTATTATACCTGCATTTGAACAATATAGTTTTATTTTTTTACGCGTATACAAACATACAATAGGTCTCAACTCTTAACAGTGTATAACACTTAAATTATTACAAATAAGAATTTAATTTTGTTATTTATTTATTTACTTACAGTGAAATTTTAGAGATCCGATTTTACGTTCAGCTGTTATAAACTTTCAAAACATAATTTGATTAATAAATGAATGAGAATCATATTTTAGACTTTAGACTATTAATTGTGTTATTATTACCTATATCTACTTCATTTACCTTCTCATTTTTGCTAATAATAATATATAAATACTAACTTGTTTTTAATTATTTCGCAAAATGTATGTTGCATTTTGGGATCTTCTTATTGTATTTTATTTATAGCTGAGAATAAATGACTACGATGTTTCTTTGGCCTTGCTTATCTTGTAAATAAATTGTACAATAGAAGAAGGCGACGAAAAAAAATCCACGTTTTTAAAATTCCAGGATCTTTCACTGCTGAGTCGCATTATCCATAGTGATCGACATCGTGAAAACACAGGAGGGAGAATAGGAAAAAAAGTAAACAAGTACCGGTGCTTAGATAGATAGCCAGATATTAAAATAAACTCGTTTTCAAGCCATAACTCGAAAAAAAAAATACTTATTTGAATAATGAAATAGGACGTCAATATAATTATATTAATAAGAATTTCCTATTCCGTGTTTTACTTATTCTAATGAGAATAACCAAATGTTTAATTGTTAAAATTGGTGGAAAATGTGAAAAAAATTTCAAGCCTATAGGCATATATCATGCTCTCTACAAATTTGAGTGATTTAGAAATTTTAAATCATCGAAGGGTTGGTTCTAGAAAATTGGAACCTGGCACGAATACGTAGCTTATTAATAAAAAATAGAAAGGTAAAAATTTAATCAGTTCTTTGTTTTATAAATGAAAAGTGCCTGGAATACCGAGCGATGCTCGGTAACTTTTTGCCTCTAAGAGCTCAGCGCATGTCGGTTGGTAAACTCTTTTTAAACGTTGACGAAGGGGTAAAACCTTATAATTCACCTTGTGCCTGGCGGGATGGCCAATCAGATGAAAGTGCCTGTCATCTGATTGGCCATCCCTCCGCCACAAGTTGAATTATAGGTTTACCATTTGTCAACGTTTAAAAAGAGTTTACCAACCGACATACAACTGTCCCTAAATAGTTTAAGTTTCAAATTTCAAGGCTCTGCGACTTACCGAAGTCGAGATATGAACGATTAAAATATTTATTTTTCGATACTCCTAATTTACACCCCCTTCCTTTATTTCAATCACCATTCTCCCTTAATAAAATACACTAATTACAGTGGTTAGTAGTAGAAACGTGTAAACCACAACTAACCAGTTATTCTGCTAAGGGCTTTAAATGGATAAATGGAAGTACTAAGTCCCTGTAAACTAGGCTTAAAGGAGCATATTTTGCTGGAAATTTTTAATCATAAAAAACAAAATAAATTCTTATTTATTTTTTTAATAACACTGCTCGACAAAAATTAAACAAAAATTTGCCCCGTAAACATAACAATGAATTCCAGTAGAGTTTTCTACGCTGATTATCATGAAATTTCCTGATTTTTTACCACACTTCAGAGTTTTGAGATATTATCGGTCAAAATGACGAAAGAGGACATTTTGGCGTATTTTCGAATCCCATTAAATATTAAACGGCAATATTTAAAATCAAAATATTTCGTTGACCTAATAGAAGAACAGTTTTCTCTTTGATTTTCAAATTACCACTTGTTTTTAGCTCAATTAGAACTCGAGTTATAACTAAAAAAACTAAGACCTTATGTTTTTATCTATGTTTATTATCCTTTATAATCACGTAGTTTTAGTTTTTTAGTTATAACTCGAGTTCTAATTGAGCTAAAAGAAATGGTAATTTGAAAATCAAAAATGAATCTGTTTTCTATTACTTCAACAAAATATTTTGATTTCAAATATTGTTGTTTGATATCTAATGGGACTCGAAAATGGGTCAAAATGGCCTTTTTCGTCGTTTAGACCGATAATATCTCAAAACTCTGACGTGTTTTAAAAATTCGTGAAATTGCATGATAATCAGTGTAGAAAATTCTACTGGAATTATCATTAGGTTTACGAGGAGTAAATATTTTGTCGAAAAGTGTAATCAAAGACTTTATTAAATAGTAAATTTTTTGTCGCACAGTGTAATCAAAGATTTGATTAGATATGTTATATTAATGTCAGAAGGGATCGCCCCCCCCCCCTCAGGAGAACCCAATTGCCTCACTCTACTGTTAGGTTCCATTGTTAGGTTGAGGGGAGAAATTTTTGTCGAACAGTGTAATCACTATTAAAAATTTCTGAGTGTTCTCTGTGGATACATTTTCAAAATGTCTTTGGGCATTCCAACTAGGGTTCGCTACCTCTTAGCTGCATTCCACCACTGCGACGATCATTTCATTATATTTAGTTTTGAAGGATTTATTGTATATTAATTTTTAATTTTATATATATCACAGATCTCCACTCGTCAGCTGTATGTGTTGGCATTGGCTTACAGCTTACACCATTAATATAGCTTTTAATCAAATGAAGATAAATAGATGCAACGATGCAACAATATTACTTTTCGATCAAAAATTTGACCCAACAATAATACATTAATAAAAAAAAGTATCCTACTATATAGAATCTGCATAAATGGACAATAGTTTCAAAAGCAGAAAAAAAACTATTTACATTCCATCAGTCGATAATGTTAATAAACCCTTTAATTCAGCATTCAAATACAAGTATAATCAAGTATATAATTATATAAATTGTGTATACTCGAGTAAAATAATTTTATTTGAGTCATTTTATTAATAGTTTATTAATTTGTTTAGTTAGATGTTTTTATTTTTGATAAATTTCTACTTCACTTAATAATGATTAGATCTCGTTAATATACTTCAGTGATAATTTATCCACTTATATTATTATTATTATTAGATATTATTAATTTGGATTCGCCTTGAAATAACATGTTTGCACAACTTGTGTCGACTTAAGATGAGATTTTCAATTAATCATTAAATGAAACTCGAATTTCTAGATTTTCAATATGACATCATGGCTATAACGATCATTTCCTGTCCTGGCCTACTTCTTTTCATCCTGTACATCACTCGAGCAATATATATTATGTTTAATGTATGTATAAAGTCTGATAAAATGTATCGATCATTTTAAACATCTTATAAAGATACCAGCTGCAAGGCCCTCTCGGAACGCCACTGGTATTGTCAAGATTGAGAACAGGATAAAATGTAATAAAATATTTTATAATCCTCCCCCCCCCACGTAATCGAAAAATTTATAATCCCAACCCCCTCGGAACGTCCTTGATAAATTCAAGATCGGAAACAGGCCAAAATGGTTTTCTAATCGGGAATATAATAGTAGGTAAATGATAATTAATGAAATAATTTATTATCATTTACGAAAAAAAACCCCCTCCCCTCCACTAAATTTTGGGCCATTAGCATTTAGTCATATCTCTACTTTTAAATATGGGGACTCTTCTAAGCCAAATAGTTTTCTACTATTTTTGTTTGAAAATTTTATAATATAAATTATTTTTGAATTCTCCGTATTTTTTTAACACTAAAGCCTATCGTCGTCGTTAAGCGCTTTATAATAAGTACCTCTAGCTCTAGAGTGACTATATAGGGAGAGCGGCGACACGTACGGTCATCCGCCATTTCTAGTCATTATTTAAATTGAAGAATAATAGGAAATTTAAGAAAATTAATTTTTAAACACATTCTTGACACAAATTAAAGATTATTTAATTAAAAATAAAAGGTAATAAATAATATTATCTTAAATCTCCTAATATTATTTAGCTTAAAATACGACTCAAAATGGCGGGTGGACCTACGTGTACGCCACTGTCTCTATAGGAGTCACTGTTAATACCTCTAGGTCTAGATAGATAGATAGATATTGACTTATGCTTCAGAACAAGTAAATACATATTTAAGAATATCAAGGAATAGAATTTTAGAACCTGTAAATATGGTCTCAATTTTCAGCATTCCTCTGAAGAAATTCTGCATAACAGCTGAAAAATTAAATATGGAATAGGAATAGCCCTGATATTATTATTATTGGCGTAGTTAGGAAGTTTTCCTAGGGTTAGCCGCCACAAGATTTCAATTTCGGTAATCCGATTAGAGATCAACTAATTTGTTGTATTTAGCTATAACCAACTGCAAAGCCCACTTTTGAATTTGAAAGAGAATTAGAAAAATTGCGCTCAGAGCAGTGGCGGATCAAGAATTTTGAAAGGCCCAAGCGCAATCACATTTTGAGGCCCCCCTACATTACTGATTGTAAAATAGTGGCGTTTTAATGAACGTACATATGTTCAAAATAGAAATTTTTTATTACAATAATAAATAAAAACATATTCAATAACCATGGAAAAAATAGTTTGAATATCGCACAACAAAATTACATTTATTATTGCATTACATACTATATATAAAATTAAATTAAAGTGGAACTTTTCTCGCTTTTAAGATTAGCGAATTTATCAATAACATAGTCATATTCTAAAGTCTGAACTACATCGTTTTCCATAAACATTATTGATAAATTAGTTAAATTTGTCTGTGTTAGTGAGTTTCGAAAATAATTTTTGACACGTTTCAAAAACCGAAAATGACGTTCACCCACTGGCGTTGCAAATAGGTATTGTCAGAAAAAATTTTTTAAAATTGTTTCTACATTCGGGAATGTTGATTGTAACCCCCCAATTAATAATTTATACATGTCAACAGGATTAGTGACGTTTTTCCCTTTATGAATGAAATTAAATGAAGAATTTCATCTTTGAAATAGTGAATGTCAATATCTTCCTTATATTTTGCAGATTTTCTTGCTACACATTCATTAACTCCATATCGGTCATTTAAAATTGAAAAGAATTGAAAATCTTTTAGTACCTCACTGTAAATGACGCTTCTTCTAGATATTTCTGAAATGAGTAATTCACAAATAACATTATGCACGTTTACTACGAAATTTTGTCTTTGAAGTAAAATGTGCATCAACTTACAACTACACATGTATTGAAAAACAGAATTACAGAACGCTAAAAAAATTAAAAATTGCTCTTATTTTTGAGGCCCCTTAGATTCTGAGGCCCCAAACGCGCTACTTGCGCCTGTGCGGTGATCCGCCACTGGCTCAGAGCAGCAATTGTTAAAAAATAATTTTCGTTTAATGCAATCATCTCTTACAAGTGTTCTATAATGACTATAATTTGTAGTAGCTAATTTAAAAAGACTAATTCTAAAGTTGATGGGTGAACCGCGACCTAATATCGTGTACACTTACTTCCACTTCCACTTTCATTTCCAAGTAGAAGGATCATCAGATGTGAGAGGCATTATCTAATGAATTCCAAAATGATCCACATAATTTCAAAGACACATACATCTAATTCCAATCTCAGTTCACCCCTCGTCTAAAGTAAATAGAATTTTGGGGATGAGTAGTCCCTAATTCCCCATCATCATTTACTACTGATCTATCATAAAGGAGAATGAAAAAAGTACATTTTGAATTTAAAAAAATAAATAATTTTAGCTCAAAAATTGAAAAACTTGGTAGACAACAAAGAGTTTTCGAGATCCGCAGTAAAGAAACGAACCGAGAGCGCATTCCCTGCCTATTTCTAGCTCAATGTACGAAAAATTCTCTAATCCACAAGATGAGAGGAGAACTCCTAAAAAATTGCAAGGCGAGTATTTATTCTCAGCCTGAGGACGACACTTGCAGCTTGGGCTTCTCCTGCTCAAACCAACACAGTAAGAAAGGTATTTATAATCAGTCATTAAAGTAATCTTGAGCCTGTCTAACGAATAGTAGTATTAGTACTACCTGGCGAGCAGATCTTCCCAGTGCAGAGGTTCCTCGGACACTGAGGACAGCAGCCTCTCCTCGACAACCCACAGAGTTTCCCTTCAACTTGCTTGTATCCAAACCCAAAACGGAGAGCTCACGTCCCTGAACGTCAACCAAAAATTCCAAGTTTTCTTTGATTTGTCTTTTGACTCGCGGATTGGATTGGATTCCAATCGGAAGAATCGAAATAGAAAGACCTGACCTTCTTGGCTAGATTAGAGCTAAATTTAAGAAATCCAAGGATCTATTTTACTGAGGTAAGTTTTCATCCACATAGAGTTAAATTTACATACACATGCTAAGAGAATTTTTGATATTCAATCAAATGCACATTTTTTTTTAATTAATTAGAAAATTATAAAATCATATCTTTGAATTTATATATCGCTTTCGAAGACATACTAGGCAAAATTTAAGAAGTTCATTTTTATTATTTTTCTATTAGGTGTACTCAAAAACTCGAATTTAAAAATGAAGATTATATTGACTAGATGAAAGTAATAACTATCAAAATATTTTAAAGCTCCGTTGATGGTAAGAAATTTACTAAAAGAAAATAAAACTTTATAATATTGATCATTTTATTAAACAACGATCAGAAACATGTCGCTAAAATTACATGTCGATCTCTAGAAATATTTTTTTATTTGATCTACAGATTGAAAATGTATGAATTACAAATTCAAGTCCTAATTAATGAAATTAGAGAAAAATAGGTAAATTTTATTAAATTAATTTGAAATTTTGAATTTTCGTAGGAATGTTAAATGTAATAATTGATTGAATATCAAGTTGTAAAGAGGACGCAACTTAACGTTAATTATTAATAAAAAACATAATCTATAATTCTATAAATTGGGACGAATTAATCCCACGGTGTTCAACGAACTTCTCGGATCCCTGAAAAAGATCATGGATCTGTTTGCGCCACCAAATTTTCTAAATTCTAAATTCATTCTTTTTATATAATAGGTGTTTATATATATAGTTGTGTTTCTCGAAGTCCAACGATGTCAGAGATATTCTGTAAGCCCTGACGAAAGCATATGTATTACATTTCTAAATTATTTAGTAAAATCAGTGCCGGCTTAACCAGGGGGTTATTGGGGTCTAAGCCCCCGGCCGTAAATAGGTAAAGGGCGCAAAGGAGGTAAACATTCTTATTTTTATTTTATGCTTTATTTTTTGAATAAAAATTATATATGAAGAATGTATATATTTGATATACTATTGAATTTTTTATTCTCTTGAATAGATTTAACAACGTTTTGTCAAATAATGTTTTTGATTTGATAATATTTTTGAAATAAATGGTTTCCTTATTCTAGGTAGAATAGGTATCATAGACTTATAGAGATTCAACCCATAGACAATGGAGTTTTAGAGCCTTTCTCATAGGATAAAATTATTGTATAAACTGCCCAAAAGATCATTTACCCTTCATTACTAATTAGACCATTTCAAATCAAAAGACCTTTATAATTCAATAAAATTTCCAAAAACTATTTAGACCTATCTTAACAATATAATAATATATTTATATTTGCAATGAAACACATCTGTAGCATGAATAAATATTACTATTTATGGGTCATTTGTTCAATATTGTAAGATCTGTAAATCTGTAAAAAAGTGACAAAAACATCTATTCTTGTTGATTAATATAAAATTATTCATAAGAATGACAACTTTCGTTACGAGTTAGTTCATTATTTACAGATTTACAATCTGTGAAACTTACAGATGAGAACAGAATCGAAACGTTTAAAATAGTAATAAAAATTGTATATTATTTCTTTGCCTCATCAAATACTAAGCCGGTTAATATATTTATTTGTATTTCATTATATTAAATTATATTCGATTTTATTAAATCATATTAAATTATATTCCATTTTATTAAACCATTATAAATTATATTCCATTATATTTAATTATATTCAATTATATGCCATTATATTCCATTTTATTACATCATATTAAATTATATTCCATTCTATTACATTATATTTCATTATATTCTATTATATTAAATTTAATTCAATATTAAATTATATTCCATTATATTCCATTTTATTAAATCATATTAAATTATATTCCATTATATTCAATTCATATCCCATTATATTCCGTTTTATTACATCATATTGGGTTATACTTACATTATATTACGTTATTGCTCTACTCCTTCTAGCCTATATCCAGCTTAAGTTTCGAATTTTGTAGCTATGAGATTTATGGTTGCGAAACGCAGGGGTGGGTCCATACATACGCACTGACCAATTGATTTTGGACCACTTTTTAGCCTCTGAGGAGCACAATTTCCGGTTTTTATATCCTAAATCCGGTTTCTAACTATTAAGGGCACTGATTCCTTCCACCTAAAAGTTACTAAATGAAATCAACTTTTTTCATCTCTGAGATACAACCTCTCAAAGAGTCAGGACCCAGACTGGCCATCGCAATACTCTCCCATTATATTCTATAGAATATAGGTTGTCTTAGGAGTCCTGCAGGGATTTTCCCTGCGAGGGGGGGGAGAGCAGTAAAACCTCAATATATATATATACGAGGATTCTTTTCAGTTCAACCGAATTTCTAAGATTTGTTGGTTGAATTGTTTATTTTGACTTTTTGAATTAAACCACATCATTTACTGTTTAATAAATGTATTAATCATTTGTTATAGAAATGTCGTAAATTTGTATTTGTGTATATTATATCTTAGAGTTTTAATAAATTTATTAAACAGTGCATAATGTTGTTTATTTCAAAAAGTTTTAATATCTTAACCTTACTCTTAATTAATCTCATAGTGACATAAATTCGAGAAATTTTGAGGGCCTAAAAATCAATCTTATTCTAATCTGAAACGCTTTTTGAAAAATGCCCATATGGCATGTCTTTTTTTACCCTGTGGATTATTGTGGGCACAAAATTGATTTTTGCTAGTCAACGTTTCGATAAATTACCTAATCATATCTTCATTAGATAACTTTTCTTTGTTCTAATGAAAATAAGATTAATTTGTCGAAATATTGACAAATAAATCAATTTTGTATATTTATTTGGAAGCATAGTTATTTATTCACTAAGTGAATTAAATTAATCGCCATCTTATTTTTTTTTTGTGATTTCAATGAACAGCCCACTCTGAATGATCTTTCCTCTAATCAAATTATTTACGTCGTTTCTCGATGATGATCATGATGATGATGAGAAAAAATCTCAGTTCCCCTTTGGTGCGTTGGTTTCGGCAAAAGCGCACGTGCGTAACACAATTCAGTTAGGGCACCTTTTATTAACTGTTCGCCTATTTCCGTCTTTTCTTTTCAATTGAATCTTCAACATGTTTCGTCCTTTATATGGGAGAGATATTGGACAGCTTCTGCAATCTGCATCTAATTGTGAGGCCATATCGCCCAAGGGGTCTGGTCATTGCATTTCTATTCTAGAGATGATAAAGGGGTCATCAAAGAGAAATCAAAGGGGTTGTCCTCTGTTTGATACAAATAAACATATAGGTACGTATAAATACCTAATATTAATATGGGGCATTTACCACGCCAAATCGGACTGTTTGAAAAATTTTAATTTTTGATTTCCTTCATTTTTTGACATTTTTAGTACGTATCAAAAAACTCTTCCTGGTAAATTTTGAAATTTTCAAAAATAGAAAAAGTAGTAATTATCATAGGACCCGATCTTAAAATTTATAGAATGAATAGAAGTTTAAAATAAAAAATTAACAAAAAAATCGAAGATTACATAATACAGTTTCAAAAACAAGATTAAATTTTTCAAACTCAAAAATCGCATATAAAAACACTTTAAATATTTTTTTTCTATTTTTTTCTAAAAAGTATGTAAAAAACCAAAATTTGAAAAAAATATTTTTGAATTTGGACTATTTTTGAAGAAGTTATGATCGAAAAACCGAAATTCGATATCTTTTAAACCGGTGGTCAAAAAAATTTCAAAATTTACCAGGAAGAGTTTTTTATGGGTACTAAAAAAATATCAAAAAAATGAAGGAAATAAAAAATTAAAATTTTTCAAACCGTCCGATTTGGCGTGGAATGACTCTCCTATATAATTTATTTGTTTGAGATTGACCTTCATCATCAGTCTTTTAATTAGAAACATTATATTTATTATTTCTCCTAAGTTCAATTACACGAATTTTTGTATATCCAATACCCATGTGAAATATCAGATGAAATATCTATAATTAAAATACTGAAGATGAAGGTCAAACCTTCGAAACTATAGTCTCAAACAAATAAATTATACATATTTATATGTAGTACATATGAATATGTTTATATGCATCAAGCATAGGACATCTCATTGATTTCTTTTTATGAATCAACTACTCTTATTTGCTATTCTAGACTAAAACGAGCGAGTGTGTCCCTAATCTAGGGGTCATCTTTGACCGATTCTTCACCTGGGAGGAACACATTAATTCGGTCCGTCGACGAGTGTTTCGGGGTCTCCATCAACTCATTAAAGTCAGTCATCTCATTCCATTTTCGACACGTAAACATCTCATCAATTCTTTGATATTGCCAACCATGGACTATTGTTGCCTCGTGTATGGTGACGTCTTTGGGACCCGCGCGGGCTTACTTGATCTGGCTTTGAATGCATGCGTTCGATTTATTTTTGACATTCCTAGACGCGATCATGTCTCCCCCTTTTATGTCAGACTTGGTTGGCTTAGGGCGACCCAGAGGCGTCTCTACATGCTTGGCAAATTCCTGCATCGCACCTTCATTTCACATCAGCTCGAATACATCTCTTCACTTTTAAATCATCCATACATAATCGCGCTTTTCGGGCAGATTCAAATCATATTCATATTCCGAGTCACCGGTCCTAGGTGGTGAATAGGTCATTCACTGTCACTGCTGCCCGACTGTGGAATTCATTACCTTCATTCACCCGTTCATCTTCATCATCACTTATATTCAATCGTGGTCTCTTGGCATGTATTCGCGGGGGCGGTATTCGGGAGTGAGCGTCTCTTTTTTGGCGTCTCTCTTTTATGGTGTATAGTAGAGTGTTAAGAATGGTGTATAGAAGGGTTAAGAATGGTGTATAGAAGAGTGTTAAGAATATTTAATTTGGAGAACTTTTATATCAAAGTTATAAGCCATCAATGCAAGAGATACTCTTACCTGATTGAAGACGGTCTCTTCAGGGCAGATAAAACTCCACTTATAGGTGGCCTTCTTTCCATCGGCAAACTCTACAGGCAAACAGACGTGAAACAATTGACATTCGTTGTCCACATCTGCGTAGTATCCGTAGTTTCGCTCTGCACAGGTGAACACAGGTGAACACTTTTCCCCCTGCTGGCTCTCTCACCTTCCTTTCGCTGGAGCTTTCTTTTACGCACACACTTGTTTTTATTTTTCTCTTCTTTGTTTTATGTTAATTATTCTTTTTTACTGCTCATATGAGGCAAACTGCCTCAGAGCATTGTGTAAAGTTAAATTGTAAGAATTATGAATGAATAAATAAATAAAATACAATAAAATAAAACAAAATCTCTTTAATTAGATAAAGGGTTCCTTTAGGCTATACTAAACAATTCAAGTGGAAAACAGTGCAAGGAACATGATTGAAATTGAGTTCACTGCATAATAAACAAGTTGTATATTTGACTACGAAAGCATCAACAAACATGCATTACAGAAGCGTGTAATAAACTAATAGAAGATCTAGACTTCTCTAATATGCTTGATTCCCTGGCTCTTTGTCAAATGATTCCTCTCTTTCCTTGAATTAAAAATATGTTCTGCCAATGTTTTTGTTTTGGCAATTAATTGCTAAAATTAGTTAATTGCCAAAATTAATTAATTAATTGTGCAAAACACGCAATTTTCAAACAGTCGTCACCTCTTTGGAGACAATTAAAATTAAAATCAGACAAATGTTTTTGTCAACTCGTTTATTTCTATGATTTCTAAAGAGTGGAACTCATTTTCACACTTTGTTTTTTTCATCAAAATGTTCAATATTTTTATACAAGTAACTTCTATTAAAAATTCTGAAATTCATTCATCTTATTTTCGTGATGTTAGAGTCAATCCTGAATTATAGATGTTCCACCTTGTTATTGTCCCAGGTAACACACAATATCCTCAGAATATTCTAAGAAGATTTAAATGTCCATAGAATATCCTTAGAATATTCTTAGGATATTGTGGTTACCTGGGGTAACACCTTCATGTTCTTCGTGCATCACTATCATTAAAAAATCAATGTATGTATTTGAAGCTCCGGTGGACCTGTACTAAATATTAAAGGGTTTGTTTAAAAAAATATATTTTAAGTATTTTTTATCAACAAATTTGTAATTATTTATATTTTTTAACCCCGTGGGGCCAATCATAGGGACTAGCAATGAAGGAATGACGTTCGGTGTTGTACAAACAAACTAATTGGGCTACAAATACACCTATACACACAAATGCACATATTGATTTAAAAATAAAATAAAATATATATTATCTCTGAGGCGCTAATGACCAAAACAGAGTATCCTCCCTAAAGCGTCCTAACCGCCTGATTTTATAAAAATAATTATTATTAATATTTCATTTCATTTTTAAACACTTTACTGATGTCTGTTCTAAATAACTTATCAATGATTTGAATTAATATTAACTATATCTTTATATCACTTGAAATTTGAGACCTTAACGTCGTGGAAAATACTAGAATTAATTAACTCAACTAATTTAAGTCCTCAGTATCGAAAGAAAATCTTTACGATAGTCATGTCGCTCAGTTTAGTTATCAGATAATAATGATCTTTTGAGGACACTCTTTGCTTGATGAATCTTGAATTGATTAATAAGACCTAAGTAGGATTCCGGTACTTGTATCATTTCGTCTTGAAATAATTGTACCCTAAATATTGCTAATAATGTTTTTATAATAGTTTAAGAAAGCACAAATAATATTTACAAGGAAAAGTTGGAAGAAGAAGAAAAACAACGAGTATAAAACAAATTGCTCATTAGCAGCGATAAGTGTAAAATGGATTTATGTTAGGAATTCAAGCGTTTTATAGAAGGTGATATACAAATGCCATAATGATTAAAAGCAAATGCCTTGATAAACAATTCCTTTGACTTCACAGCACATTTTGATATAAATTCAAATACCTAGAGTCGCGATCTTAGGTCAAAGTTCGATAATCTGAAGATTTTTTTCCAACAAAGTTAGATTAAAATTAAATTATATAATACAATTAGAAGGCCATTGGATGGATCTTTTGGTAATAAAACGGAAGAGAAACAAGTTGAATTTTTGTAGATGTATATGGGCTTAATAATTGAAATTTACGAAAATTTTATATTAATTAAAAATTATGAATATTCTGTGATTGATAAAATAAGGGGCCAATTTTGAGCTTGGCATGCTCACCTTAAGTTATGAATTGGGGCAGACATAGCGAGACAATTTCGCAGACTCATAATGCGTGGCTGGTATTCAAAAGGAAAATTTTAAAACGGTATTAAACGACCTCTTCAAGGATACATCACTTGATAAGGTGTGCGAAATTATTTTTTCGGCAGTTTTTTATCTGTTATAAAATAATTATTTTATAATTAGCAAAATAATTTTCGTTTAAAACTTAAAAAACCTATTCAACTTAACGCATTCACATGGCCTATTCGACTTGGCAGTATTGAGTATGTGTACTGTGAAATTTCTCAAAAGAAATATCCAGAACGTATTAAGAGAACGCCCAAGTCGAATAGATAGTCCAGATAATTTTTAAAATCCATAGTTCGCATAGTTGAAGGAAATAAATGTCGACTTTGTCCAATCAAAGAGCTCGACTGGGGTGTCAAAATAAAAGTTACAAGATGACATTTTTAATATGATAATTTTACGGGTTGGACAATTTTTTCATCAACATTTTTGGTTGCGGAGTGGCCTCAAAACTATCTAATGATCATACTCATACCATAATCCATATTTTAAGAATCTAGCTTTACTAGTTCGTTAACTATTACATGAATATGACAGAGAGGATAGACACATCATCTAAGGCAGTGTTTCTCAACCTTTTTGTAGAGCGAGAAACCCTAGAACAGTTATATTTATTTCTGAGGAACCTCTAGCACTAAAATATGAGATATTTATGATTCCATTGTTGTGAGTGGTGGTAGGAAAATTCTTCAAAACCAAAAAAAATATCTATATAAATAATAAAAACAATACCAATTTAAAGAAAAATCATATTTTTTGGTAATGTTCTTCAAAATTCTGTGTTCCAAATATAACGCTTATTCTCAATAAAGAAAAAAACACGGACCCTAAATTCCTGTTCATTCATCTAATTGATCGCGACTAAAAGGCATACTAATTCCTAAGAGAACGAAATTTGCCCGGGTGCGTGTCGAGTACTAGACATAGACACACACTGAGAGAAGATACACGGGATGAGACGGCAGGGATCGAATCTGTTTTTTCCTATGATGGCGATCACGTTCTTTCGGTGGCGAAACTTTTAATACAAAAAAAGTAACAACTGCATCTTTTTATCCTGTTGTTGCTCTCTCTCAGGAATTGATTCGAGACCCGAATAATAACGGTGATTATTGGTTGATGGGGACTGTTTTTGTTTAGGTTTTCTAGCGGAAATTAAATCATCATCTTTTAATAACTTCATCCCTCTTCATAACAAAGCTTTTTTTATTATAAGAATGTAAGAAGGTCTAGTGTAGATCAGTGATACCCAAAGTGGTCTAAATGGACCACCAGGGGTCAACGATGACCTGCAAGGGGTCCATATCAACGAAAATAAAAATTGGGGACCTATGAGATGTAAATGGGGGTCCACGATAGTGGATCACATTTAAGCAGGACGTGACTTTATTTTTGGGTTTCCATGAATGGAATAATCCACATACACAGATAGATTTGTTCGAGGTATGCTGTACACCTACTTCCACTTGTAGTTCCAAATATTTCCAAGTAATTCCAAATATTCCCAAGTACTTCCAAATATTTCCAAGTACTTCCAAATATTTCCAAGCACTTCCAAATATTCCCAAGTACTTCCAAATATTTCCAAGAACTTTCAAATATTTCCAAGTACTTCTAAATATTTCCAAGTACTTCCAAAATTCTTCCAAAGAGGTGTACACCTACTTCCAATTGCGGATCACCCCTCTGATTTGTTGCTTAGTTTTTACGTGAAAACCTAACATAACAAACAGACTGATAGTATACACTAGGGTTTTGTATCAAACTTTTTAATTAGTATATCTCATAAAATTGTGAAGGTATTGAGCTATTCGCTTTGATGTCGCAATACACTTTGAACTTGTAGAAACTTGCAAATAATGATACCAGTATCTTCATGTTAACCGCATACGCGTCCATTCTTGTCTCGAAGATTCGCAAAGACAGCGCAAGAAGACTCGGACTTGCTGTGACTTGTTCAATTCGTCAAACAAAAAATACGAATGTGAGAGACAAATATTCATTTGTTTCCAGAGTTTTGAAAAGCAAAGTATTAAGAAAATATTTAAAAAAATAAAAAATAAAACCGACTTCAAAAAAATTAAATGCAACAAATAAAATAATAATAACTTAAAAATAAAATAAAATCCACTAAAAGGTATAAAATAATGATCTTATTTAGTTACAACTAAACGACGAAATATTAACATGAAATTACTTTTTGAAGTCGGTGCCAAACAATCTATACCTATAAGCGAGCGCCAAATGTACTAGGTAAGATCCGTCAAGTGCGATTCATAAAATTATATGTTTGGCACCGGCTTCAAAAAGTAATTTTATGTTAATATTTCGTCGTTTAGTTGTAACTAAATAAGATCATTATTTTATACATTTTAGTGGATTTTATTTTATTTGTTGCATTTAAGTTTTTTGAAGTCGGTTTTATTTTTTTTTTTTATAAAAATTATTTTTATTTTTCTCTTTTTTTAACACGCTTTTATTAATTTCACCTGTATGTTTGTTTGTTTGTTTGTTTTTAGTGATGTTATTAATAGTGACTTAATATAATACCTTGCATGCATTTCGCAAGAGAAAGCGTCAGGCGAATGAATCAGAAAATGATAATAAAATTCAATTCATAAATATAGAAATTATCTCGAAATGTTTGCTGGTTTTAAATGAATGTTATAAGATTTTTTTATAAAAGATTTTATTTATCATAATTTCGATTATTTGCTCATAAGAATTGGAGATTTACGTTATTTCGTCGTTGATCATATCATCAAGAACTTGACCAACTTAATATGTCACCATCCCTAAGACACCCCCTTTCCAATAAAAAAAGAATCATCGAAATCGGTTCATAAACAAAGAAGTTAGGCCTGAACAAACCTAACAAAAAAGGTCTAATACCAATGAAAAAAACGGTGCCAATCGGAAGCTAGACTGAACCCAATGCAGTTTTTTTTTTCAAAATCGGTTCACAATTGGCGGAGATATGAGGTAACATAGACAAAAAAAAATCAGTCGAATAGAGAACCTCCTCCTTTTTTGAAGTCAGTTAAAAATATAGACTGGTAGTTATAGGCACATACAAATTAAAGTGAACCAAAGTTAAAGTGGATCAATGTCATTTTCAAAAGAAACAGAATGGACATCACTAACCGAGGAGATTTGAGTATAAACCTAACTAAATTGATGCTAAATGTTTAAAATTTATTATCATTATCACGTTAATCCCCCAGGGGGCCCCCCACTAAAAGCATTTATTTTCTAGTTAGTTATTTTATGTAACAGATATACTATTTTAACTTGGTTTGTTTGAATTTGAATTTAATTAATAAATGTCTACAACTTAAAATGTGTTTTTTTAAGTTTTTTAACTACATTTGAAATTGACGAATTTGCAAAAATTCAATATTAGCCTAAGCAGGGGGTCTACCCAAAACCGAAAAACATGGCAAGTGGTCTACGAGACAAAAAAGTTTGGGGACCTCTGGTCTAGATTGATTCTTGATTTTTGGAAAATAAAATGAAAGTTAGAACTTTTTAGGGATATTTTGGGGATGCAGTGAATTCAAAGTATTATTATTAGCCATTAAGCCATTAGAGTTTCTATTTTGTTCTCTCTGAGATTAGGTCCGGTCTCTTGTGGCGTATTTGTTTGAATATATAATGAATGAATGCCTATTTAATTCTATCCATGATTTTGTTAATTAGTTTAAAATTCTAAAGAGAGTGTTGATAGAGGAACATTTCACATGTGAATAAGTTAATGAGAATATTTTACTCAACTTAATTATTATTTTTTACTGATGATTTGAACAAGTTTGACGCTAAGTCATTTTCATTATTCATACTCTAGCTATCTCGTATAATTATTATTTAATATTAATTAACATAAATAATTTCATAAAATCATTTAAAGAAACTAATATACTATATACCATATATATAGCACCAAAGCACCATAGATAATTTTCAATATTTTCCTCTTTTTACTTTTAAATAAATATTCAACGGTATTTTCTCACTATATTTTACGGTCATGAATGAATTATCTATTTATCTATAGTATTTTTCAGTGTGGTTTTCATTTCTTCTGCGGTTAAAACGTTAAACGTATTAACAATTTATTCCAATTCCAATGTCCAAATGAAGTGATCTTTGTGGGCACACTTAGGAATTTGAAATTTTTATTAGTTAGGTCGTTTATGGATTAGGGATAAAAATTAATAGATTTTTTATTTATTTATTTTCTTAATAAACTTAGAAACTGAGGCTATTTAAAAAGTAAACTTGAACATTTTAAAATGGAATAAATATTATTTTATAACCTGCTTAATTACTCAATCTCAATTGACCGATATTGTTGTTTGAGACTCATCAGACTAGAGGATATTATTCAGGAGAGTTTTAGCTGTTAGAAGATTGAATCATGATTTAATTGATTCTCATCATCTCCACATATAATAACGCACCCGCGGGGATATTTGCGAAATACCAGAACAGAGTGTGTGAAGTACGAGCAAGAATAAAATACATATATGGTAAATTTACTAAATGAAAATTTTTCTGAGTGGAATGGGATCCAATCCTAAGATATTACTAATGAAATCAGATCTCTCCTTAAATCATCAAAAGAATCTAAATAATTCACTAACAAATGCGTGTCTAAACATCTTTCTAGGGAGGCGGGGGCAAATTTCGGTAAGTGTCCCCCCCTCCCCCCCCCCTAAAAATTTCGGAAGTTTCCTTACCGTCCAGGAGGCAGTCGAATATTTAGTCATAATGATTCTTAATTTTTGTAAAAAATTTCGAAAATAAATAACAATTAAAACAGTAGTAGGGAATTGGGAATTGGACAATAAATTAAAAACAGAGTTTTTATTAAATGGGCTAGATGTTTGGTCAATTTATTTCGACTTCCTCAGTGGCCCATTTTATCACTCTTTGTTAAAAGACAATTCCACTATGCTACGAAACATCTTTAATCTTTTTTTATTATTTCTAAACTCATTCTTGGCCTCAATTACTCAACAATCTTGAACTTTTTTCCCCCTTTTAACAATTGTTAAAGAATGGGCCACTGAGTAAGTCGAAATAAATTGACGAAACTTCTGGCCCATTTAATAAAGACTCTGTTTTTAATTTATTTTACAATCACCTACTATTCCTGTTTTAATTGTTATTTATTATGGATGCTAGTGATGCAACGATAAGTATACAAAATTATGTTTCTTGAAAATTCAGGGGTGGCCAATGCATGGGAGCATAAACCCATGTTCGGAAATACTATTTACTGGAAAGATTTATGGAATTTTCTTTCGTATAAATCAAAAAAATTAAATTAATAATTTTCCCTAAGTGTCATGAAATTTTAACATAAAAAAAGAAGAGTTATTTTTCGCATTATGATAAAAGTGACAATTTTCTCCCCTCCCTACCCTCATCTCACTTTTGTTATGTCGTTTAGGAAAACACATAGACAGACGTGCATTGAACTCTTTGCTTTTGCTTCTGATGGCGGACAAGGAAGGCGCGTCGGTCTGTATGTCCGTCCTACCATTGCAGATGTTGTCATGACTCGGCAGAGAATCATTTAGCCATTGGCCAGATGATAGACGAATTATGAAAACATTCCATTCCGATGCATTGAAGTTATTAATATTTATTTATTTATTAATTCCTAGTTGGTCATAATGTAACCATACAGAAGATAATTCCCAAGAGGTTGGAGTCAAAAAGAAGAAAATAATAATAATAATAATTCAAATACAATCTCCGTTAATCTGAATAGAAAAATCAAATGCGAAAATAGTCACTTGGATTATAATTTGATTTTCTCTAACAAAAACTTTTTCCCAAATATTGGATTCGATTTGAGTTTTCTAGTTTCAGAACTTATAAATGAAAAATGTTGAAATTAAAAAAATTAAAAATTAAATCGTTGGAAAGCTCTTGAAATGTTATAACTAGTTAACTGAAATTTGGAGAAAATTTTGTATTAATAAGCTGCACCTTTGTGGTGCCAAGTTTTAATTTTCTACCTCAAGCCGTTGGCAGAGAAAATAATTGCAAAATCGCAAACATTTATAGAGAACAAAAGTTTCAAAATAGAACCAAGATACAAATAAATATATATAAATAAATAAATAAATATACAATTTTTGCTCGTTTAATAAGAGTAGATATAAATATATATATAAATAAATTTAGAATTTTTGCTCGTTTAATAAGAGTAGATTAGCATTAAGGCAGACTGGTTGCCGTTAATTAGGGGTATCATTACAATGTATTCACTTAGTAATTAAAATAACTAAAATTATAATCAAATTCATTGTATTGTAATGTATTAATATATCGATGATCATTTGAAATTTTGTACAATAATAGTATTAAAAACACTTGAAGGCAACTAAAACAATTTGTTCTTCATAAAAGCAAAGGTTTGTTGAAAATGCAAGAAAAATGTTGATCCTTTTTTACGAAAATGTAACAATTAAATAAAATTAACATTTTAAATGGATCATGAATATAAAATACAAAAAATAATTACAAATAGATTTGATTGTGCTTTCGGCGATTCTTTGTTTTAACTGTAATGAAAAATTAATGAGTTTAAAAATAAGATAAATTTAAAATGTTTCGTATAATAATATCAGATAATTGAGTTGTAGAATAAGTCGCTGAATAAATCGCAAATATATAGTGACGAAACGTCCATCTTATTCAATATAAAACGCTGAATTAATTTATTTATCCAATTTCCTAGGATCTGATCAAATAAAATACAAATTTCAACTTTTTAAATTCAACGCTCAAATGATTATCGTTTATGCTCGTACAATTCAAGAGGAGGATAAAATTTCAAGTTCTAGGACTCTGCATGCTTTCTGCAAATTTTAGTATTTGGCAATTTCTTCAGCAGTGAACGCTTTGAGTTAGTGAGTAGGAATTTTGGTTCAGATTATTAATAAAAAGTTTCATAATAAATTTCAGCTCATTATTTTCATTCATCCAAGAACTCTGAATATAATTTTTTTTAAAGAATTTCAGCATCTGAAAGTTCTGAAGTTAGAATGCCCAAAATTGAATAATTATTGGAAATAATATATTATGATACCAGAACTTTCTATGAGCTTACATATGAATGATTTATTAGGAGTATGAAATCTAGTCAGAAAATATCATAAACTTATAAAAATGATTTTCCTCTGCGTTTGAGAATCAGACACTTATAAAAATAAATAAGCCAAAAAATCATATTGAAAATTTTTGATGAATTCGATGGTCATCCGGTAAGCTGACTGGTTGGTCTATAAGTAATTAATTAGCGATATGTTTTTGTTTTGTTTTTTAATAGCATTTTTATTATGTTTCATCCAAAATTTTATATATATTTTTTTTTCATTTTTCATTACATTGAAAATTATTTTATTTGATATTAACATTTTTATTAATAAGTACTTTTTTGGCAAAAGTATTTAATCCATGATTGTTCCTGTGTGCTTTTGAAACTACCGTTCGTTTCTACAGCTGACCATCAAATGACTCGGCATTCGCAAGAATTTTTCTTCCTTTTTATTTATTATTCCTTTTATTCTTTCTCGCACATACTTAGATTTTCATAAGTGTTAAGGCTATTTAGAAATGAACGTACCCGGGACCTGTCCGAAGATCTCTTATTCATTAGAAACAACCTTATAAGGAAGGAACTCGGATCGCGTTTTTAGGATTTATTTGATCAATCAGAATAGATTGCAAAAAATGTGTTCTCCTATGTAAGCATTGATGATGACTTTTTTATGATAAGGATGGAACTGAGTCTTAGGTATATCAGAAGGATAAATGAGCTTTATAACTTTAGCAATTTCCGGGGGTTGGATTGGAAGGATTTATTAAGCCGGCCATTTTCCAGTGTGATTTCTATTAAGAGAGCTTTGGCTAACTACAATGATTTATTGGATCATCGTAGAAAGATTTCCTTCCATTTTCTTTTTTATCGATTCAACTAGACATTCATCCAGAAGTTTTTTTTTAATTGATAAAAAAAATGTGAGAATTTTATAAAAATTGGAAGAAAAATGAAAACTTTATCAAGACTTTCTTCGCTTGCCTTAATAAACTATTCGAAATTTATTTTTTGGTTTAATTAACTATCTAATTAATTAAATGGAGAATTGATAAAAATACAGCCAGAAGAATGAAAACCACAAATTCCGAATAAAATAATTTATTAGAACGTAATTTCAATTCTCTTAAAAAACGACATTTTGAAGGGCCTATTCCCTTTTTTTAGGATTTAAAGGATCAACTAAGGAAGAAATCTTCTTATCTCCTTTAACAGTGCTTTTTCTTGACTTGTGTGAAGAGTTTGCCACTCAAATCAACAGAATATCTTGGTTAACTCCGATAATCAATTTAACTCTAGGTTCGCTTCGAGATACAATAAATTAAAACAAAATATTTCAGTAGAATTTTAGAAAAATCCTGTTATTTCTTTGTGGACTGACGAACCGGCACGAAGTAAAGAATTTCGAGAAGGGGGGGGGGGGGAGATAAATCCTCACACTAGAAAAATTTTAACCAAAATTCTAATCTCACTATGGACGATCCAACCTGAAAAAATACTTCCAGGTCATCAGTCTCGACAAATAAATTCATTATTGTTTTTACCTACAGTGTACGACTCAAGAGTCAGTCATTCAACATTTTACATTCTTATTGGAGAAAATCAAGGCCACTAAACGAGGAACAAAAACATAAAATAAGAATAAGCCCCCCCCCCCTCTTTAACTAAAGCTCTAAAGGTTATCATTAGATATTAGAGGGTGATTTTACAGGTAATTATTAATTTTATAAATTTAAAAAAAAATATTTTCAATCTGTTTGATGACTGGCCTGATATGTCTGCTAAGAAGGAATATTGATAAAATGACAAATATGCAAGGAAATTAATTATTTGAGCTCCTGAGGAAGTCAACAAAGTTGACGAAACGTTGGGAAAAAATAAAAATTATTTGCATATTTTCCTTATTTCCCTACAACAACTAACTTTATTAATTTAATCGATGAACAAAAATAATCAAAACAATTAATTTTATATATCTCGAAGAGACATCACGGCTATCGTGATTTTCGTCAATAATAAAAATAATATGATCAATGTAATGATATCTAATGACGCTATTGGTTTCTTTCCGGGTTAAAAATAAATAAAAATATATGCTATTAACATTTGAAATATTGTTATGAAAAACATCATAAAGATAGAGACGAAGATATACTTAGTGATCGAACTAGAATCAAGATTAATTCTATGAATATTCGAGATAAATCATTCTAAGTTGAGATCAGATCCCGTCGCGTCGCCCTCCGCAGACTCTAGATAATATATGTGTTTATAAATTTATAACGGTTATGATTGTTAAGGGTTGAAATTCACCAATGAATAGAATACCGATATATAATTCAAATCGACACCGTTTTAAATAAAACATTCAATAAGAATCCAATTAATTTCACTATAGATTCATATGAAATTTATTGTATTCTCCTTTATTATCAATTTTTTTATTTAATATTCTTATTGAAATCGTGATCAATTTTATCAATTAATTAGGTCTCATTGTCCGTTGTGACCGTTATAGCTATAGCACAAATCTCTTAAGATAATTATCGTGTTTTTTGATCGAAAACCCGGTAGCCGACCTTTAACGAGTCGCCTCCCTTTTATGAATCCTCTCATCTCCGAAAGATGATCATTATGCATCCATTCTAATCTCTTTATTTCTTTCTCTGTCTAGGATTCTCTTTAACTATCCGTTTCTTAGAGAAAAGATCGAATAGAAATAAAAAGAAGATGGACGCAGATAAAGAGTAGGAAGTGGATAGTACAATAAATATTGAAACATACCTTATGACCTTATGGTGGAAAATTTGCTTTGATCAGTTATTCTATTATGCAAAATATATAAAAGAATCTATGTATATGCATAAATTTAAAAAAAGCACAAAAAGACAAAATATATATTTCCTTATATTTTTATTATTATTTTCCAGCTTCTGCCTTTACTGTCAATGCCTTAATATACACTTAAAGATTGTAGCAGTTGGGTTTCTAGAAAAGGTACAGAGTCGCAACTCACAAGCTCTCCCTTTAGGCCTTCCTGATACATTTAAATGGAATGTGGATGCATGTAACACGAATGGGATTGGAATGGTTGTAAAAATCCCAGCAGCGTCTGAAAAGGGTCACCCACTTTAATCCGCGCTACTGTTGCTTAACTTTTGGGAAATTATTATTAAATATAAAAGTCCTCCTAGACTCTGCGAACAAGATCTAACAGTGAGCTCCGAAATCAACGCAAAGCAGCCGACCTAAAGCATGGAGATTTAAATGCGCGGGGCACGTGGCGAGAATGCCGGAGGTTAGGATTATGTGCAGGGTAGAGAGAGGTCGGCCAACAATAACGAGACCTCTAAGTGGACCAAGCTAAGGTGGTCGGATGAGCTAGAGAAAAATTCCGATCTTCTAGAAATAACAGATTGAGGATCGCCGACTGCATGAGATGGCGAAAGATGCAATGGTAAGTAGAAAGGTTACAAGTGACAGGTGCAAAGTGAGTGAATAAGTAGAAAATAGATGTGTTTTATACCACAGTAATATCTAAATTATCATCTAATTATTAGCACCTGATACTGGAACCATTTCAAGTATTAATCATGTATAATTTTAGACTGTACAATTTTCATTAAAAATGTATTCAGTCAAAATCTTAACGCTACTATCATAAACGAGCGTGCCTTGGTGGTTCAAACAAATTTGATATCTTAAATATTTTATCTTAAAGATATAAGGTTCAACTCTTACTTGGTCGGCTATATTTTTTTTTTTTTTTTTTTGGGGGGGGGGATATTTATAAGTTCTAGATCTAAATCAAAAAGCTCCAAATCATTACGATAAAATAAAAATCGATTCTCTAAATCTCTAAAACCATTGTATAGCTAATGTTATGAACAGTGAACACACTTATATAGCCACTCATGTTTAATTGATAACATGCATTATTTTGCCAAGTTTCAGCTTCCCAATGATTCTTTGATATCTCCTTAAGTTCTTTCTAGCAGCACAACCTTCTGATCTTGAAAAGCCGAAACTTCGCGACCTCTACAGAAAGCATTTTAAAAGCGACCACCTTTTCCCAGCGCTGTAACAAATTTATTACGCTAATATTTTATATTGTGTACATTATATTATTCTGTTATTTTTGACATTCTTTTAATTTTTTTTTATTAAAAAAAAGAGGATCTATATTTGCTCGCCCCGGGCCTCAAGGTGTTAGTCCTCCAGTGATCTAATTATATAGTAACTTACTCTATTCTTTTAGTGCTTACTTGTGACTTTCACTTATCACGTTTTAAAACATTAAAAATCTTCTTCTTTGAAACTTAAACTACCAAAGGTAACTTTGTGATTTATGACAAATTATGAAAATTTAAGAAAATAGTTAAAGATTTTTGAAAAAATTATGAAAACAAGCATCTAAAGTAAAGGGGTTATTTTACTGAACCAATTTAAATCAAAACCTTGCTGTCATATTTTCAGCTGATAACTAACTTAATTTTAAAAATTTATTTTTCTGAGATTCAATGTTTTTGAAATATAGGTAATGCTAAAAGACAGATGTCTGAAAATAGTCTTATTATAATAACCAAAATTTGCATTTCCAATTAAAACTCGAATTCGATATTTTGAAGACATTTTTATATTTCATCTTACTTTCTACCTAAATAAAGAATTACTATAGGTAAATTAAATTTTGACTAAAATTATTAAATATCTAGTTGATATATTAAAATCAAACTGAAAGTAAATTTAAGGCCTTCGAATCTAATTGCACATATTCAATTAAAATATTAAGAAGACACAAGTTTTAATTTATTCCTTATTAATTCAACAAATGTATGATACCCTTTTGCCCAATAGTCTAAACAAAATTATAATAACTTAAAGTGAAATTAACTGAGTTTACCATTTAGTACATGATTCTCAAAAGGTGCGGATCTCATTTCCCGTCTTTTGCAGAAATTTTATGCACTGACGAACATATTTAAAACATTAGCCTCAAATAGATTATTGTTCCAGATAATTATAAGTTTCTCACATTAACCTAATATTCCGTTATAAAAAAAATTAAAAAATTCTCTATAGCTTTAGTCATGTTTATATTTAGAAAAAGAACAATGCCTATTACGAGAGTATTATGGAACTTTTAGTATCTTATTAACACTTTACATGCTGATGATGATTTATTTATGTAAAAAAGTTCAAATTTGTTTTTTGTTATTAATTCTCGTAAAAGATTTACTTGTATAGGCGATATCGGTTAAAAAGTCAAGATAATAAAAAATATCCAACAACAATACAGGGATTTCAATTGATCAAGATGAAGTAAAAAACGTCGAACAACAAGAGAAGAGGCTTTTCTTAATTTAAGATTGCGGAATAATTCTACGAAATATTCTTTTGTCAAGATTAAATGAATGTATCGGGATAGACGTCGCAATTGAATACATGAAGATCCGTTAGGATTTATACCGTGAGGTCCACTCGAACCGATTGACATTTTTGCAATCTATAAAAAAATTACATGTAAGATGTGGACATATTGTTATTCACATATAACGACAGTGAAAAATAAGATTGTTGAAGAAAATTTATTATAACAATAAAAAATATATATATTTTTATTATTAATAAAATAGTAGTGTCACTAGATATTGGTTATCTATGATGATAGAGCATAAAAACAGGTATCTTGGTAGTTTGATGGTATCTAATATTAAATTCGATTTAATTCACTCGCACACACTTGAGAATATTGAGTATTTGGAATTTCTCAGCAGAAATCCAGAAATGTCAAGTGCTCAGTACACCTAAGTGTGATGCGAGTGCATTAAGTTGAATATGTCATAAAAAACCAAGTTGGCATATAAATTAAATTACCTTAACTAATTTATAAAAGGATTTTATCAAAGGCAAAGATTAAGAATGATTATGAATTTCTTAAATTAAAATAATTACTCAGGTCTGCGAAATTTAATTTTAGAAATTCCATTGATATTATTGAATAATATTCTGATTTCTACACCAAAATATAGTAGAAATTTGTATCTAAAAAAATTCTATAACACCACTGTTTTTGGGTATAGTTTGAAATTTTTTTCCTTATTTATTTCAAACCCCCATAGCTAACTTACTTAAAAATTAAAATTTCGGAATTTTATTTTTTTTATTCTTCAATCCGCGGAAAAAATATTATAGTCCGAAATAGACTTTCAAATTACTTACTTTTCAAATCCCTACCTAAATCTTATTTATTCTTGAATGCCCCAATAATTTTATATATGATTCAAAAACAAAAATAGAATTATTTTTACAGGCCAGAATGTAGAAAAGCTCCTCTCTTCGCTTATTTCACACTTCGAACCCCAACTTGTATAAAAAAAAAAATAGTTTTCTTTTTCTTTTTTTATTCTTAAATGAATCAAACAAAAGTTATAATTTAGAAAAATCTAAAAAAGGATATAGAAAAGTTTTTTTCAAGTAAAATATGGTGAGCCTATACTTTTACGGTCAGTAATTCTAGCATTGTGAAAAATGTGATGAGATGCGCAAAATAAATATAAAAATATATTTTTAGATACAGCAGCAGAAATTCGATAAAAATCCCATGGAATTATTCAAACAATTTTTTCATTGGAGACCTGTTTTATTTAAAGATATAATAATGATAAGGTATAAATGGAAAACACCGGAGGCTTTTTAATTCAGCTAGTTTTTTTAAAGATATCAAAAAATTAAAAAATTTTCAAAATTCATTTTTCTAAGAGATAAACAGAAGTTGATGTCTTTTTTTAGCTCTCCATCGTAAAGCCATTTCCGCATCATCCATTTTTCGAAGAATCTACCATTAAATTCGCTCTAATGAGATAGTCAATAATCCCTCTACTAAAGAGGCTTATCACGCGTAATTCTTGATTCAAGTATAGAGCAGTATCGAGATGATATATGTGTGTATGTTTATTTGCATCAAGCAGAGGACAACCTCTTTGTTTCTCTTTGTGAATCAACAACTCTGCTACTCTCGGCAAAACAAAAACTTTTCAATTAAAATATTCTATGTCTATGTTTCGACATTAACTTACTAAGTTTATTAAACATATTTTAAATTAAATTTAATAAGATGGGTGAATCTGCTTATTTTGGCACAATAAATTAAACCCTGGTTTAATTTCGGTCAGTGCGGGCCTCAGGACTCATAGCGATTTCTATGTTCCTAAAATAATAACACTAAATAGGCACTATTAAAAGAGTCAAGAAGTAGCTGGTTACAAGGTTCACTCGTTAACCCTTTCAAGCCCTGAACAAGTAAAAATTGTGCTAAACGCCAGTTTTTTAAATACTAAAAAAAGACTTTCCAATAAATTTTATTTGGATTATTTATTATCCTTGGGATGCCTCTTTATCAAATCTCCATTAAAAAATTGTATGCTATTTCTTGTAACACTTCAGAAAACATAGGAACAAGTAAAAGTTTCTCGTCAGTCAGAAGGGTCAAAACATAAAAAAATAATCTTATAATTCATCAATATGTAGGAATTGATTTGCATTGACTGAAGTTCTAGTTTTTTCAGTTTCTCATATTCTTCAACAAAGCTTCAACTAGACAACGTCTGGTTTAAAATTGAGAAAAAAATAAATATAGCTTGTGCATTTTTCAAATGTTGAGAAAATCATTGACCCTAAGATTGAGCATATGTTTTTAATTAAAAAATGAATATACTATCTATAGTTAGTGCACTTTTTGAATTCTTTTAATTATTCAGGAAGTTAATTATTTTAATTGAATTCATTAATAAATATTCTTTCATAATGCGGGAAGTTTATTGTAATAGGAAATTAAAATGAAAGAAAAGAAACCAATCAATTGACATTTCTATTTATTATTCGTAGTGTTTATAAAGAAATAAAATAAAAGGAATATCTATTAAATAATGTCTTTGTTAAGTAAAACTAATAACCATAGACTTCTATCGATTTTCTACTGCGATATATTATGTAAAATAAGATCGTGTGGATGCATAAATATTTTTCTAATTAAACGAGTTAATTGAATAAGAAAACCGTTAGAGGGGCAGGATGTCAATCCAATATGCAATTATCAAAAGGTATCAGCTAAACACTTGGAAAACTGAAAAAAAACAAGCATCATTTATCAGCTTTAATAAGAAACCGACATGAGGTGAAAGAATTTCAACTATGCGCAAGTTGTTTTGTTTCTTTGTAGTTTTTCCATCTTCTTCTTTCTTATGTCTTATTGAAATTAAGGCAATTTTTTTTCATTAAGAATTTCATTTGAACAATTGGTTATTAAGTTTTTTTAATATTTTTTAGGAGAGATGTTTTATTAGAGATTTATGAATGAAGATCCTGGAGAAACAAAAACTTGTTATTTTATTATACGGATCATTTTAGTAACAGGTGTGTTAATTTTTAAAACATAAAACATACTCAAGTTTGATCAAAAATTTATTAAAAAATTTAATGAATAAAGTATGAAGTATTAATTTTCAATTGGGGAAAGAGAACGATGGAGTATTAAGTGAAAATTTTAAAGAAAAAACGATATTTTTAGCATACCTAATACTAATGAAGTAACACTCAATTCAATACGGTAAACTTAAGAGAAGAAGATAAACAAATTTCCAAACATAACAACATTTCTTTGCAATCAAATTATTTATTTTTTTATTTTATGATAAGGATGCAAGATGTTCTTCTTGGAGTACTAATTATTTTTTTCTGGGGCCAAAATTGGGTAGGGGGTGTTCAAAAATGAAAATCTAGACCCTAGAAGACTAAAAATTCAAAAACTAACTGCCCAAAATTAGGGAGGCCAAAAAATGAAAATCTATTCTATCTTTGGACCATACTAAGTTTGGTCCATAGGCCTAGACTTTCATTTTTGACCCCCTCCCCCTAAATGATTATAAATGATTTTATTATATATTAAATATAAGATAGGGACCAGGCGTATGGTAACGTCATGTGGATGGCCACATCAGTTTATTTTTCTAATTTTTTGCATTTAAAGCGCAAGTTAAAAGCTAGAAATCCCAAAAACTAATCCGTCCTTCATCTTGATAATACATTTTGGCAGCAGAACTTTCCGTTCTTTATTTATCGTTGAAATCATAATTCGGTTGGATAGAAAATAATTAAACATGAATATGACTTTTCTCCAAACTTTTTCTGACATTTCTAAATATGAATAAAGGGGGAAAATTTTTGAGTCAATTCTTGGGTCCTGAGGCAGCAAAACTCGTCAAGTATACTGGGTAAAGAAAATATTTTTAAATGCAACTAGTCAAATAAATATTCACGAACAAAAGAATGAGTAACAGTTTTTAGTCGAAATAATATTTATATTCACAATATTTATATGTCAATATTTTAAAATATGACAATGATTTGTAAATTCTTTACAATATTTAAAATTCTGAGAGTCCTCTTAAGATTTAAATAAATAAAAGCTACATATGCAATTTTGTTTATATTTCTGAATTCCTTATGAACTGTTATTCGATGTTTTAACCATTTAAAAGTCCCAGAAAAATATTAATGATAATATTTTAAAATATAAATCAAATATACATTTTATTATATTTAATTATTGCTAAAATTTTAAAAAATTCACTTAAAAAAACAAGTAAAATGAATAAAAGACGAGATAATCCACACACACATTATCGGACAATCATCTAAGTACCTATAGGACAAGCGCGGAAACTTTAATGCCCGTTAGACACACTAAACCACTTGCAGTAGAACATAAAGCTGGTGCCTTCGCAGACGCCGTCTTTGCATTCGCTAAGTAAACAAGGAAGTCGAATTGGAAATCAAATAAATAAATTAAAACCAAAATCAACATCAATCATAGTAGCTGAAAACATCCTTCATTTTATAAATCGATTCAGGGAGAAGATCATTTTGTCATAATTAATCATTTGTAAATTTTAAAAATATTTTCTTCAGCTGATTCATTGGTTTAATAGTTGAGAGAGGTTTATCAAGATTAACCACATAGGAAGATAAATTTATTCTTTAGAATAAGAAATTAAATTAATAGTCATTAATTAATTTAGACTTTTTCTATATCTAAATATATAAGTATACAGGATGATTCTTAACACCTGTGGCAGTTCTTTATTTTTTTATTGGAACAAGAATCGAAGATAGCGAAAATCATATCTAGAAAGAATTTAAATTTTAAGGTAAAAATCTAAGATTTGAGTAGAAATATTTTTACATTGTATATCAGAGTGTTTCATCTACTACACGCTTGCCGGGCTTGTTAGCCTCCTGATATGCAATGTAAAAATATTTCTACTAAAATCTTAGATTTTTTACCTTAAAATTTAAATTCGTTCTTAATATATTTGGTTTATACTAATTTTAATAAAATCCATCTTTTTTTTCGAAAAAAGATACTCAAATTTTCAGGTTATTATTATAATGAAAATTATTTCATTGGCTTACTTAAAATATATATAGATAACTTTGTTTTCAGGAATAAATCAGGTTATGACAAATAGAAGATATATCTTCAAAATCTAAAATGAAAGTATTCGTCATGTAGGGTATCGTCGGAAAGATCTTTTAAATATAAACAACTTTTTTAAGAGAAAATGTTTTATTGTATTTATTTGGCCACGATTCGCTAGATATCGGAATAAGCTTTCAATGAGAATTAATTTGAGTGAGAAGATGTTGGCTGAAAACCAATCGCTCATCTTTGAGTGGAATTTTTTACAATATTAACAGGGTAGAAAGAAAAATTTATGCGAATGATCAAAAAATCAAGAAAGTTTTTCAAGACTGAATTTCTTCTAATCACATGTTTCTGAATTAGATCCAGGGTGTTCATGATGATGCTAGCGCATTTCTCTGAAGAACCTATAAACAAAGATTTTTCTGGACCTTAAGTTCTTTTAATCTTGAATTCTTCAAAACTTTCCTCCACAAAAACTTCGACTCTTCGACTCTAAATAAACCAAATTTCCTATTCTTTCTATAAGAATTATTATTATTTCTTGATTAATTATAGGTGTTTTATATATATTTATTTTGTAGAGAAATAAAATTATATGAATATACCAAAGGACAAGTGTATACTATACTTATCTACTACTATACAATATTAACATTTTACTTTAGCATACAGGGTATGGTCAAGTATTGTAATGAAAAAAGTGGGTTTTTTCTTTCTTTTTTCGAAATATCTCAAAACGGCTGAAACTATTTTGATTAAAAAATTGAGCATTTCGCATGGCATTTCGCTCTACAAAAAAGCTCTAATAAGTGAACATTGAAAAAATTATATTTTTCGAAATAATAATTGTTTTGTCAAAATGTCTGTTAGTCTGTTAGTGTGTGTGTGTGTGTGCGTTACCAAATTTTTGTGGACGAGCTAGCTCAAAAACTAGTCTGAATATCGAAACCAAATTTCACAGGTAGTTTTGGTCCATTGAGATTAAGAGCTGATTAGATTTTGGTGCATATCGTCCCAAAAGTAAGGGGGGTGGAGGGGGATTAAAAATTAAAAATCTAGGCTATTTGAGCAAACTCATCCAAATTTTGTATACATAATCAGTGGGACACCAGAAGTCTAAAAATGCAAAAACTAACCGCCCAAATGGGGGGGGGGCGTATGGTCAAAAAATGAAAATATAGTCTCTTGTACCAAACTCAAACAAATTTTGTATACATAATCAGTGGGCGCCTAGGAGTCTAAAAATGCAAAAATTAACCCCCTCCCCTACATGATTATAAATAATTTTAGTAAATATTAAATATAAATGAGAGGCCAGGTTCTATGGTAAAGTCAAGTGGATGGCCACATCAGAACTCGTCAGCTTATTTTAATTAATTTTAATTTAAAACTAAATGTGTATCTATCAAAAATCTTTCACTAATGTTTATTCATTTGTTCTAATGGAATAACAATAAAAAAGATTTCATATGAGAGATTCGTAATTAAGTTATAATTTATTTAACCAATTATTTTACATGAATTAATTTATACATTGTATTTTTGCTTCGACTCCGGAGATTACTTCTCCACCATCGAGTGTCCATGATCATCCTTAGTCCTTGTTTTTAATAAGAGGAAACAACTAATTAAAGAAAAAAACCTCTTTTCCGATAATTATTCCAATACCATATTGCGGCGTTATCCTTCTCCCCATTCCCTCGTAATTAAGCTGTGATTAATGTTTATTTAAACGAATATTCATTGAATAGATGTAGAGGGCTTTATCAATTACTTTGGTGGAATTAGATCAGTTTTCCAACAAGCCAAATCAAATTTAACATTTTTTTTTCATATAGATATGTCTTGAGATCAAATTAAATTGCAATTGGTGTAATCGACGAGTGGGATAAAAAAACCTTACAATAATTGCTGAGTTGAATATTCTTAGAATTTTTTTGTTATTTTCCAGAACACTCGCCTTTAGTTGATATCACGTTCTTTCAGAGTCAGAGAGAGAGAGAGAGAGAGAGAGATTCGTCTTTTCCTCTTTGATAGAATTCCAATTCCAATTCCAAGCCAAAGAGAATGAGTGATTGATTCATTTGATTAACAGCGAGAGTAGTTGCATGCGTTATTATCTATCTATCCACACCTCGTTTTTACACACATACGCAAGGCCATAAACATGCTTTATTATCTTTATTATGGGGATTGCAGGATGCAAATGAAAATCCTATGGCTTCTTTAGACTTTTGAAGAGTTAAAACACTTTAATTAATTGTATAATAAGAAATACTGAAAACTTCTTCAAAAATAGTATACTCTCTGTGAATTTAGATAAATAACAATTTTTTCGTCTGAACATGGTTTGAGCTGGTAAGTTGAAACTTGGCAAAATGGTATAGCTTATGTAGTTTATTAATAAAAACTTTTGTTTTAAATTTCATTTCATTAGCTGCAACCATTCAAGATCTCATCTATAATGATTTAATTTTTCTTCTTTCCCCAAACAGACCCTTAAGTTTTTTTAGCTTACACTACACCTACTTAATCAGGTATCTATGTAGCGAGAAATTTTTTCGGGTAAGGACCAAATTTTAATTAAAATTTAAAATATTTATAAACTAAGAAAGAAAAGATGCAAATTTAAATCTTAGATCTTTATAGATATCTATCTTCGTATTAAATGTCAGAAAGGTCCCCCCCCCTCACCTCCTCTGAATTCGAAGGTTCAAGCTAACTGCCCGAAAAGCAGGCTTGGCACTCGGACTCTACCCCTGAGAGGGGAATATTTGTGACATCTAATACCTACAAAATTGACCTTCTTTTTTTTTACAGTCTGAAAAAATTGTAGTAAACTGATAAGGACTCGTTATTAAATATTTAAGCACTATAATACTCTTTTTTTTTAGTTTTTAAATTCAAATAATAATAAGGAGATAGGACGATCCGCGAGTTGTTTTACGAATTATCAAACACTCAAACGTTAGAATTGATTATGAGTATAACCGGTTTTTGCATTTTTAGACTTCTGGGGTCCCACTGATTATGTATACAATTTTAATTTTTAAGCCCCTCTCCCCCTCCGTCCCCCCTTAATTTTGGGTCGATATGCACCAAAATCTAATCAGCTCTTAATCTCAACATCGAAAAAAGAAGAAAAAAGACTTTTTTCATGCACGATTACAATACTTGACCATAACCTGTATGGTAAAGTAAAAAAATTATAAAATCTTTTACCAACACCACCAACTCCAACCTAATTTAATTTTAACAATGTTTCACTATAAACCAACACCGCGTTCCCTAAATTTGATTTTAAATTATATTTTGGAGATTTTTTATTTATCTCTATACATATTTCGGGCTCTGAACCGTTCATCAGGAGGTTTAACAAAAAACTAAATATGGGTATTTTAATTCATTAATTTCAAATAGGGTTTTAATTATTTTTCGTGGCTACGATCTTGCGAACACACATGTCATAAGCAAATTCCGACACTCGAGACAGACAGACAGACCATTTGCAATGTATATCCAAGCGGACATCCTAGGCACATACTTAAACTCTTATGTTTATCTTAATCACGTGGTATTTTGTATTCTTCAAACGACCCATAAGGAAATTGAATTCATCTCACAAACAAGTTCAGAGCAAAAGCTCAAAGATACGCAACTTCTATTCTAGATCAGATATTTGCATAGGAAAACGTAGAAATAATCTAATAAATATAATCTTCAAAGTTAAAAACCATAAAGGAATTTCAATTTCAAATTGTTGCGTAAGAGACAAGAAAAGTGAAATAGAAATTTAATAAAAAAGAAACATCAGAAACTCTTAAATTAGGTATTGAAATAGAGATATCTCAGATAGACTAACTTCAAAACAGACCTTAAAACAGATATGTTAGGGATGGTTCTATGTGAAGGTTTATATATCGCTAGAAAGGCTGATGCGAGAAAGGAGTTCCACTTTCTAGAAGTCATAGAGATTATCGGAAGATTTAATAGAAAAAGCTAGAATCAAGTAAAACTGATTTTAAAATATTGAAATGATCACCAAAATTTTAGATTTATTTACTAACAGACTTTAGGATTTTTGAAATTATCATGAGTTGATAAAGTTTATAATCATAGATAAAAGTCAGATATCTATATAATAAAAATGAATTTCTGTTTCTTCGTAAGCGCAGATCTCTTAAATGCCTGGACCGATTTGGCTATTTTTTTTAAATGTTCGTAATAGTGCAATTCAGGTTAATACGTAAAAAAAAATTGGAAAAGTTTCCCGGAAAATTGGAAAATTCAGGAAAAACTAAAAAAAATTCAGGTTAGCCAACATAGCTTGCCAAACAATAAAAGAACTAAACTAGCAAAAAACAAGTGTTGGCGGCCCTGTCTGTAAGATTTTTGAGTGTCATTCATTCTCAATAGCTCTAACCACATTATCGTTGAAGAAGAATTTAATACTGCATTTTTACGAAAGTATTTATTTAGTAACATTTTTATTGTATAGATTATTTTATTTTATTTGATTTTCTCAAATTCTAAATATTTATTTTTTCCAAATAATAAATACAATATGATAATTATTTTATCAAAGTTTTTTTATGAGAAAAAAATTAAAAATGGTAATCATCGAGAAATTTTCGTTTTTTGCATAAAAAACTAATTGAAGATAGGTTTGAAAAAGGTTTATCTATTTTTTTAAAGTACATTTAAATTGCCAAAGGCGGGCCTTGAAGCTAGTAAAAAATAAATAAAACCTTATTAAGTAATTTTAATATTTAAAGGTCGCTCGAAAACAATAAAAAATTTTAAGAAATCTTAAATAATTTATATTTTGAGCTGAAGTTTTCAGGCGGGTATGTTTTTTTTTACATAGAGAAACAATTTCTGTATGGAAAATAAAACTTTTCGGGAAGAAAAAAAAATATTTTTTATGCATTTTTTAGATATTCTGAATTCTTGAAAGACCTCGAAAAAAAATTTTTATAGAGCTAAAATTTGGAGAGGATATTCTTAAAACAAGAAATAATAACAATTTTATATACGAGACTCAAAAAATATTATGTTATTTATATACGAAATATAAATTATTAGTGCATCTTATCATTATAAAAAAAAACCGACTTCAAAAAAATGATATGCAATAAAAAAATAATAAGAACTCAAAAATCAAATAAAATCCACTAAAAGGTATAAAATAATTATCTAAATTAGTGACAACTAAACGACGAAATATTAACATAAAATCAGTTTTTGAAGTCGGTGACAAACATATACATTTTATGAATCAAACTCGACGAATTTTACTTAGTATGATTGGCGGGTACGCTCGCTTATATAGTTTGTTTAGCACCGACTTCAAAAAGTAATTTCATGTAAAAATTTCGTCGTTTAGTTGTCACTAATTTAGATAATTATTTTATACCTTTTAGTGTATTTTATTTTATTTTTGAGTTTTATTATTTTATTTGTTGGATTTAATTTTTTTGAAGTCGGCTTTATTTATTTATTTTTTTTATAAAATTATTTTTATTTTTCTCTTTTTTGTGATGTTATTAATAGTAGTTTTTAAGGAATTTGGTGTTGGTACTTGGTGAAACATTTTTTAAAATTATTGGATAAAAAATACTTGGTAGGTTTCACATTAAGAAATAAAAATATTAGTTACTTTCTGATGCCTCTTGCTCCTGAAGATGGGTTAGTCACCCGAAATATATATATCGAGATTAAAGACTCTCCAAAAATAAATTCGTTTTATTTTTATATCTTAATGTGAAACCTACCAAGTATTTTTTATCCAATAATTTTTAGTTATTAATAGTGACTTAATATAATACCTTGCATGCATCTCGTAAGAGAAAGGGTCGGGCGAATGAATCAGAAAATGATAAATTTATTAAACCAATTATTTTACATGAATTTATGCATACATTGTTTTTGAGCTTCGACTCCGGTGATTACTTCTCCACCATCGACTGTTCTTGATCACCTTTTAGTCCTTGTTTTTAATAAGAGGAAAAAACTAATTAAAGAAAAAAACCTCTTTTCCGATAATTATTCCAATTCCATATTTTCTCCAATCGTTCCTTCCAGAAAATGATAATAAAATTCAATTCATAAATATAGAAATTCTCTAGAAACGTTTGTAGGTTTTAAATGAACGTTTTAAGATTGATTTTTTATAAAAGATTTTATTTATTAAAATTTCGATTATTTGCTCATAAGAATTGGATATTTACGTTAATTCGTCATTGATCATATCATCAGAACTTGACCAAATTAATATGGGACCACCCCTAAGGTACCCTCTTTCCAATATAAAAAGAATCATCGAAATCGGTCCACGTGGCAAAAAGTTCTCGATGAACATACATAAAATAAATAAATAATTAGGTATCTTGACTATCTTTGATTTATTGATTTAGGTCTCTTTGAAGTCTGGTGGGTAAACAAAAAGCTGTCTTGCGAATTTGAAGCTTTTTGGTAGGTTTTTATTAGTTCTTTTTTCGTCTCTTTTGGGGAGAGGGGTTTGTTAACTCTTCTTTCCATTTAGAGATAGGAAAAGCAAGGGTTGGTTTTGAAATTAGGCTGGAATAAGGAAATCTCTGCGTTGCTAAGGTAAATATTTTGTTTATTTTAAAAATATTTTTTCTTTTTTTTTAGATAATATGGTTAAAAAGGATAGTCAATTCAGGGTTGGGACTATGCTAGAAGTATAGGTGTTAAAACCAGTGGTGGTTTTTTCTTATGAGAATAATTCAGATGGTTATATAGATTATAAGGATATAGGGAAGAATGGTATTAATTTAAATACAGTATTGTTCCTACAAGTTAGTTAATTCAGATATTAATATATAGGTTTGCATTCATTTGTAGGATCTGGCATTGATTTGTGGAAGTCTGTCTATTTATTACTAATTGGGATTATAGTATTCTGCCTCCTATGATTAAATCAATTATAAATTTTGTCAAGTCCTAAAGTCCTAGAGCTGTACAAAATTTTATTTAGTTCTCACAAGCAGAGATTAGCTGAGGTAGAGTGAGGTCATACCATCCTTGTTAAGGTTTTGACCAGGTTTCCTTAACAACTTATGGCAAATGCCGGGATGGCTAATGCGTCGCTTGCTCCTGGTATCGGGTTTTTGCGCGGAATTTTTAAATTACTTTTTGTCTTTTGATGGAAATCTATGGTCATGTTATTTGTTAATGAGCATACATTTCTATTTTTTTTCTTTTTCTTTTTTTTTTTTTTACTTGTTTATTAATTGTTAAATTGTTGTAATTAATTTGTATTGATGTTTGTTAATGTATTGTAGCTAGATTGTATTGATGTTTGGAGGACCTAGCCACCGAGGACTTGTGCCTCTAAGCAGGTCGAGGAATAAAGATTTATTTATTTATTTATTTATTTATTTATCTTGGAGCTATAATGATCCAAACGCAGAATCATGAAAATCGGTTCATAAACAAAGAAGTTATGACTGAACAAACATAACAAAAAGGTACAATACCAATGAAAAAAAGGTACCAATCGGAAACTATACTGAACCCAATGCAAAAAAAATCATCAAAATCGGTTCACAATTGGCGAAGATATTAGGTAACATAGACACAAAAAAAATTTAGTCGAATTGATAACCTCCTCTTTTTTGAAGTCGGTTAAAAATAATAAAATCCTTATTCATTCAAGATAAAATAATATATTTTTTATAGTTTCGAATTTTTCATTTTAATGAAATTTTAAATAATTTATTTTTTATTAAAGCCTAAGGAATGAGCTCCAATTTTTTTTTCTCATTAATCTAAGAATACTGCGCTGTTCAAGGTCGTCTTGTTTAAACGTCCTTCCGAGGATAAATCTCAGCTCTAGTTTAAACTACTTTCTCGAGGATAATGACATCCTTTCTATCTTTCTAACCCTCCTGAGATTTGCAGATTCGTTAGAACGAAGATACAAGTCTACTATCTCACTTTTACTTTTTCAAAAAAAACTATTTTCATTATGGGAATTGTCTATCCGTGAGTTCTCACTATTGGCAGATTCGAGAAAATAACAAATTATTTAGAGTAGTGAAATTGCGTTTTTTTATTCGTATTCGTGTAAAATTAAGCATTCAATTCATATATCCCTTGTCTCATAATGTTGCCAAAATATTTTTGACAGGTGAATTCCAACAAATCGATGGATATACATTCGGAATGTAACCTGAATTGAATTTATCTGAAATTCGAACACCAAAGAATGTCTGAGAGAATTCGTTATAAATTTCAGTTATTATCAATTTATTTAAATTTTCTATAAATTATTTTTACTTTACCATACAGGGCATGGTCAAGTATTGTAATCGTGCATGAAAAAAAGTGTTTTTTTTTCATTCTTTTTTTCGAAATATCTCAAAAACGGCTCAAACTATTTTGATTAAAAAAATTGAGCGAAACCATGCCATTTCGCTCTATAAAAAGCCCTAATAAGTGAACATCGAAAAAATTATATAAAATCCCTCAAATGAATGTAGAACCATACAAAATGATAATCAACAAAATTTTGTTTTTATCACTCTTTATATTTATATGTATATTAGTAAATAACAAAAAAATTTGTCTTGGATAAAATATTTTACATTGGGGCCATAAGAATTTTAGAAAGGCTTAGGTGGGGTATGGCACAAAAAGGTTGGGAAACACTGATCTAGGAGTTTAGAAAATGTTTACTTTGAAAGGAACACCTTGAAGGTATGTATGTAACTATCATTGAAAGTCGTCACTATAGGATCTGTCAAACTGCTGTAATTTCCTCATCTTTTTCTTGCCCCATTTACAAGACCCAAATTCGCACTTGAAGAATACAGTTCAAACATTATTTTTTACTTCTAAATGTTATTCCCTTAACATAAAGAAATAATCTCTGCTCTTTTCATTTTGTCTAGATCAGTAGACCTGCGAGAGTTAATCCTGACTTATTGGTGTTGCACTTTCTTGCATCTTTATTACAAACATAATTCAGAAACGAGATATAAATTTTTAAGAAATCTGGTCTTTGATCTCCCTAAATTTTTTATCTCATCTTTGAAACGTTTAGAAAATGTTCTAATAAAATAGGTGAACTAAAAACTTTTTCTAAAGCCTCATTTATTGAATTTAAAAACTCACAATACACCTTCACAGTCAAATTAAAGACAAATTAAGAAACACATTCGTTTATCTCAATGATTTCTTGAAAATAAAATTTTCTTACTCTTTCCATTTTTCCGAATTTTACATACTTTCGCTGGTTTCAAAAATACCCGCAACTTTGATTCAACTCTTTGATATTATTTCCAAAAAGATTTCACTGTATCTTTCTTTTCAAATATGCAAGACTCAATCATGACATATTTGTTCGTGTATATTCTTGCATCTTTGACAAAAAATTTCAAAATTTTTTAATTTACAAGGGCTCTACCAAAGATCTTATTTGACGCTTAATATCTGCCGCTCTCTTTGGAATATCGCTAACCAGGCAAATGGCTAACCATTGAAACGAACCTCTTTTTACCTAACATCAGCTAGGAAAGTTTAGACAAAAATTTACTCATCTTTATTGTAAGTTACTTTTATAAGTCATAAGAGGAGTTAAAAGATAGTCAATTCCCCGGTTAGCGATTAAGACTCATATAAATATTTTCTCGTTATTTATTTGTTTATATGAGGTTCGAATCCCAAGGAGGATAGCGCTTCTTTTAAACAATTAAACGTATCTAATAAAATATTTCATATAGTCTTTGGGGATAGTCTTGTTTTTTTTTTTTTTATTTACTTTAACTTGGTATCTAAGTAATGGAATCTTAGAATAATATTTTTTTTCCCAAATTTGCAAAACTCACCTGTTTCTAATTTTTTTTTAACAAAACATTTGAAATATTTTACAAGCTTATTTTTGTTTTATTTTTAGTGTTGAAAGAAATCTCTCTGATTCTGAGTACATCATGATGATATCTGATCATCACATCTAGTGAACGGAACATTGCCAAGAAGGAAGAAAAAAGCAACCATGGTCTTTCTTCCGAAACATTTGAGACAAATTCAACCTGCCTCTTTTGATACAATCCAGTGAACATATAATAGAACAGTCACCGAAAAAATATTCAATATTTATCATACAAGAGATTGAAGGAATTTTTAAGATTTAAAAAAAAAAAAAAAAAAAAAAAGGTTTTTTATATTAATTTAGTTAGGAAATGAAATTTCAATTACTACTAAATTATAATATTTATTTTAATGGTTTTATTAGTGGTATAAGAGCTAAAAATTAAGATTTTTATACATAATTTTCCAGCCAGTCAAAAAACAGATTTTTTTTTATATTAAAAGTGAACAAGATGGGCTGGTAGATTCATAAAGATTTATAAAAATGCAGATCAAGAATAATTAAAATAACAAATCACAAATAAAATAAAACTTAGAGTAGAACAAAATTTTCAAACTTATTCTTTTGAAGTTAATGACAAACTATGAAAACATAAAACCAAAATAAGCACGGATAAAGGAAACAGGACGGAGGTGGTTACGTGCTTCCTTCATTGACCAGTTTAAAACTTAAAAGGGGGTTTAAAGATGTTCCAAAAAGTCAGTTTTTAAAAGATTAAAAATTAAATAATACATAAAACGGTGGTGGTTATTAGTTCCCTTCATCGACTGTTTTAAGCCATGAAAAAGGGGAGAAGATCCTCCAAAACGTCGTTTTTTAAAACATTGAAAAAAAGGAAAAAAATGATGGGACTTGTTGATTTTTCTGTAACTGTTTTTTGTATATTTTTAGAAGCCTGATGAAGCCAGAATAAAGCTGGCGAAACGTCGCAAAAATCAATGACAATTCTTTGATTTACACCTTCCTGTCCAAATACCTGCAAACGTACTTAATTTATTGAAAATTAAGTTTCAATAAATGATTTGAAATTTGTTCTTTTCATTATCCTTGGGCTACTTCTCCGTCAAATGTCCATTTATCATTTATATATCAATCAGTAATTTGTAAATATAGATCAATTAATTTTTGATTTTTAAATATATTTACTTTAGCCATATTTTGTCTATTTTCTTTACCTATTTCCAGCTTGCATGTGATTCACTGTATGAATAAAATGTCTTTCATTTTCTTCGTTTATTTACTATTTTTCATCTATTATACGCATAGAAATCGTGAGTTAGACTAGCAAGAAAGAGTAGGTAGGTAATGGAAGATTTTTATAATGATAGAAAGATGAAATACCTATCAGACAAGATGGACTCTTGTATCCTGAAGAAGATAGGGTTTGAGAGAGATATATAATAAAATTCATTGTCAGTTCACAATATTGGGATTGGATCGAAAAGTTGAAAGAATTTGTGGAGTTGAGTCTTCAAAGATTGTATGAATATTGGCTTTTGAAATGAAATAAAATGGTTGCATAGTTTCAAGGGGCAATTAAAATGAATGATTTTTCGAAAAGGGTGCTGATGAAGGGTTTGAAGGCCCTGCCTGGTGTATCTCTTTCAGTTCAAGGATGTCAAAGACAAGTTCATACGAGTTTTATTCGAATAAAAATTGTTCTCACTGAGGAACTATTAAAATAATAATAATACAAAAAAGGAATAAATAAAGTTGATTCGAGAATCTTTAGACGAATCCATTTCTAAGAACTCTCAATATATAAGATCGGAAATAACTAACAGTGCTATAGACAAGTCATAGCTTGCTTATAGGAATAGAATTATGAGAAAAATATTTTCTTATAGGACAGGCTGATTCATTGTGGAAGATGGTCGATTTCCATCTCAGGGACTGTAGAGTTTAAGACATAAGATTTAATTTCTGACTCCTACCCTCACTCACACAAAGCAGTATCCGTTTGGGGCGAAGGTCCGAAAATATATTTTTTTTTTAAATATAAAGTTAAATTTGAAAAATAACAAAAATGATGCAGTATTCGATGAATTTTCAAAAAAAAAGAAACGAAGATTAAAATAATATTTCAAAAAATGAAGGGTATTTTTTTTGATAGCATTCCCTGGTTGAAAAGTCACCAACCGGCATTGGTATCTAGCTATTTGATTATAGGCCTAGTAATGCGTTCATTCCTGCTGTAATCTTGATATATTTAATATTATAGTGTGTCCCGTATTACAAGGATAAACGGTGAACAGGGATAGGACAGTTTATGACAGTCCAGAACCTAAAATTTTTTTCATAAAAGTTTAATAGTTAGGCATTTTTTGAAGATGGTGAAAATCGCTACCCTGCCCTAAATAATGAGATGCTGTGCCTCCAAATGTACATATTTCATTATTCTAATTTTTGTTACGCAATCCTGAATAACCCTGCTATCGACCAGAATTCAAAATAAAACCAGTACTATACTTTTGGAGAAAAAAATATTTTTACCGGACATTGTATATGAATGAATCAACGGAATGAAAATGAAATAGAGCAAAATATTTTATTTATTCTAGGTACTAAAGATGTGGAGTATTGTAAATTTAAATGAATGAAAATGTTAAAAATTAATATTTTACTTTTTTTTAAATATTTAAACTGATTAAGTAAGACACAAGTAGAGATTGTTTAATTGATCATTTGGTCTAATGAGATAGATGAATATTAATTATACATAATAGCAATAAATATTTCTTTACCTTTGATCAGGCGTAAATGTTCCCTGGAGGTCTCTGGACGCCAACTAAAAAAATAAGAAAGAGCGCCGTTACAGATAGCAGCGAGCCGGGTGAAATTCCCAATAAATTCGATAAAGACTATTTCGAGAAATTCAAATATACGAATTAGTATTTAACTAAATTAATAGAATAATAATAAAATTTTGTTTCTTTAATTAATATAAAAATAATATTATATTAAAATGTTTGTTTTCTAATATAAATCATTGATATCAGAGAATAAATGAAAAGTTGAAGTAAGAATAAAATTTATTTTTATTCTTGGTGAAACATTTCGGGATTTTCAAATTTCTTTTTCTCCCCAGAATTAAAAATCCCGAAGAGAAAAAAAATTTCTTGTAATAAATTTTATAAAAAGAGAAAACGATTTCAACTATAGGGAGTCTTTTCTAATAATTTTCTTAATCAAATTTCTTTAATGCACAAATTAAATTTATAATATTAAAATCAAAACCAGAAACCTATAAATATATTTAGAAAGATTCGTGTACATGATGATTATTTTTAAAATTTTAAATTTATATGGATGTAGATATGATGGTTTCAAAAAATTGTATCCTCCTTGAACGTTTCGTTGTTTAATTAAAACTTCTTCAACAACTTAAATTTTTAATGTTTTTGATCATTGATATTATTTGATAAATTTAAATGGACAAAGAGGCATTTGAAGGGAGAAAAAGAGAATTATTGGTTGTCAAAGGAGTCCGCATGAATTTTCCCAGGAGGGAGGGGGGCAGTAAAACCTCAATATATATATGATTCTTTTCATTTCCACCGAATTTCTAAGATTTGCTGGTTGAATTGTTTATTTTGACTTTTTGAATTAAACCACATCATTTACTGTTTAATAAATGTATTAATCATATGTTATAGAAATATCGTGGATTTATATTTGTGTATTTTATATCTTAGAGTTTTAATAAATTTATTAATCAGTGTATAATGTGGTTTATTTCGAAAAGTTTTAATATATTAAGCTTACTCTTAATATACCTCATAGTGATATAGATACGAGAAATTTCGAGGGCCAAAAAAATTAATGTCGAAAATGATGCCATATTCGATGAAATTGCAATAAAAGCGAAGATTAAAATAAAATTTCAAAAAATGAAGGGTACTCTTTTGGTCAGCATCCCCTGGTTGAAAAGTCACCAACCGCCACTTATATATATATAAATTTAAATTAATTCCGTTACAGATGCAATGGGTTTGGGAGACAAACCACTAAGTTAACTGTCACTGTCGTTTGATAATCACTTTTTAGAGCATATACAGCTAAGTCAAGATAGTTTAGTTGCGCCTAAAGTTAATAAAGCTCTACTTCCATCTGTTAAAGGACATGTAGACTCATCTGCACACACACATTTGTCAGATGGATCTTTGATAACGATGAGCAAAAAAAAAAAAAAAACAAAGATGATAAGTAGGTACTTATAATATACAATTTTATTATATATATTTCTTCATTCATTTTGTTTAATTACTAATGAAAAATTAATGAAATATAGTAGGTATTTGTATTTTATTTAAACAATAATATTTTTGGATGTTTGATTTTGAAGGACTCATATTTTTGTATTGGGAAGGTGAGAAAGATTGATGAATCAAATATATTATTTTTTCTTCTTTTGAATAAGATATATTCATCCAAACGTTTCGCCAGACTTCATGCTGATATCATCAGTACTAAGTGCAGAGGACTATCAGAGACATATAGTCTTGCTTGCATAATATTTGCAATCGTTTCCATACAGTTTGTCAAATGCAAGCATGTTCAAAGTACCGGTTCCCAAAGGATCTCCCAAGTTAAGAAACGCATAGGGAGATTGTTGGCAATTTTACAACCTTCTCAATCCTAGTCGTGTTGCGAGTATCCCAATATTCACAATAGTGATTGGGAGCTGTGACTCACTATCTTTGCTAGAAAAACAAACTGTATAGGTACCTCTTATGAGTATTGTCAGTATAGGCAGACATACTCAATAGAATATTTATACTAAAGAATTTGAATACAAATTTAAAACCACCAAACTTGTCCAAAGATATCCAAATTGCTGGGATTTTTTGACAAAAAGAGAATCCAGATGGAATTGAGGGTCACAATTGGGAGAATCAACTCAATCTATTACCATCAGAATTGCTTATTTGTGCGAAATTTCAAGTTGATTGGACCTGTGAACCTGGTTTTAAATTGGATCACAACATTTTCAATCTCTTATTTATGCAGTCATATTCAAGCGTCGATTGATAAATAGTTACCAAAACGTCGTGTACCTACTCAATAGAAAAATGTTAATTAGTTAATTGATAAATTAGGGACCAAAACGTTGGGCATTCAATAGAAATGTTTTTTTAATGATTTACAGCTCAGGTGGTCCAATCCCAAAATAAATTTAAATTCCGGAAATATAGAAAGTAAATTTTTTTAATTTTGATAATTATTAGAAAACCAGTTTTTTCAACATACAAGTCTATTAGGATACTTATATAAATAACATTTAGTAGTATATGCCTTGAGTAGAAAATCTAACACATCAGAACAAGTGTAATTTTCTCTTCATTTTGTGTTAAATTACATATATTTTATTATAAAGATTTTACTGATAAATGTAATTCATCTTCTGGTTGCTAAAAAAATCAAAAGTCTTCCAGGAAGATATCACATATCAAATATGTTGTGAATATTAAAGTGAGGAAGATACGGTATATTGAGAAAAATATGCAAATATTATATATAAAGATGCTATGTACAGGGCAAAAGGCAATTTAGAACAAGCGGTCTAGGATGTTGTCAGAGAGACTCTTGCTTGATCATCAGATAGGATCAGAACATCATATGTTACCAAACACCTTGCAAATCATGACAACATCTTCTCTGGAAATTATATCCGTGCCAATTTATTTAGTCCATTTAAGGAAAGTGCTAAGAGGGGGGGGGGGGGTTAATCTGGAAAGTTGTAAATTCAATAAATCTTTCTGCTCCTTTAGTTGGTAGAAAGAATGTATGAATAGGACTCCTATCGGAGAGAGAAAAAAGATTGGGGATAAGCAGAATCGGCCAAGGTAAAATTTTAATATCTTCTCGTACAGCAGTCAGAATTATGAATGAAAATATAAATACATTTATAATGATTTATATTGTGTTGAAAAATATTTTTTTCTATATTTATATTTTAGCGTAATAAGCATTTTTGAGTGAATTCAATACTAAAGAACTAAATACAAATCGAAAATACATTTGCAATCTCGTTTATCCTCATGACTTCTAAAGAGTGGAAAACATTTTCCCCTTCCCACTTTATCGTGATCAACAACCTTCAGTCTTTCAAGACAGATATTCACTCCAACCCAACCTATAAAATATTTTCCTCTTCTTATTTTCATAACGCAAGGGTCTATTCCTGGACTAAAGGGGTGCACCTTCTTGCAACAATATCATTTGAAAAAAAACTACGCCCGATCTTTCCAATAATTTCATGCAAGACTCATCTTTCTTAATTTAATTATCACTGATTATTATGGATCATAATCACAGGTTGTTGTTGTTGTTGTTTTTTAATATTTTCAATATGATTTCCTTGCTAGAGCTTTGGTGGTCAGATTGATGATCTGTGAAGTGAAGGGTTGAATATCTATGGTGAATAATAGAAATATATTAAAATTTTCATACTGTTTATCACAAAGATTCGGAAGTACGATCTATTAAAAGAGATCTGAGTTGACTTAGATTATCTAGTGTCACTTGAAAATGGCTTAACACAAGTGTAATTTTTAATTTTTATTTATTTTTTGAAATTTTTATATATAGAAATTTCTACAGACGCATAGTTAATAATTTTAAATCGGAAATAGGGAAAAATTAATTAATTTATAATTTCTGTATCCCTTTTTATTTATTAATTTAATATTTGGACGTTCCGACACCCTCATGTGTCTATGCTCTGCCGAAAATTGGTAGTTTGCATAGGAGGTGAATGTGTCCAAAACGAGCAATTAATAAATAATAGAGGAAACAATAAGTATAGAAGTCATACCAGAATGTGTACTGGATAAGTAATGAGAATATTTCTCGGTTATCCAGCTAAAATGTTATATTTCTAAAGCGAAAAGCTAAATAACAAATTAAGCTTTGAGCTTAGGTACTAGCATAAAAACTAAAGTTTAAAAATGCAGAACATAAAAAAAATCGAAATGTTATATGGAGAACTCTTGCTGAAAATTAATGTCCTGAAGTTCTGATATGGCAATAGTTTTTATGGAATTTAGTGTTGGTACTTGGTGAAACATTTTTTTTTAAATTATTGGATCCAGTTACTTTCTGTTGCTCCTGACGATGGGTTAGCCACCCGAAATATATATATCGAGATTAAAGTCTCTCCAAAAATAAATTCGTTTTATTTTAATATCTTAATGTGAAACTTACCAAGTATTTTTTTCCAATAATCTGATATGGTAGTTTTTTTTTAATAAGTTGCATCTTTGAGCGAAGTTTCAGTTTTCTAACTTGGAGCATTCTTTAACGAAACTATTGCTTAAACACCGAAATTTATGTGGAGCCAAGTCAAAAAATGGTATTTAAATCGCTTAAATTTTATTAAATTGTAATGTTAAGATTAGAGAAAATCCAACAATTCCTAGCAAAAAATTTCGAGAAATTTTTTGCTATAGGTTTTGAAGTTCTTTTCTTGATTCTGCATCCCTATCTTCAACCCGTGTTTACTTGCGGTAGAATTCAATTTTTCTCAAATAAATCTTTGTGGATATTCTGGGGTATGTCCTCCTACAGTACTTGGCACGAATGCGTGACCGTTGCACGAGTCACGCACTCACGAGCTGAACAAAACTACTTTGGAGAAGCACTTCAAGTCACCACTGTTTAGAGATATGTTGTTTATTTTTGTTATTTTTTATATTGGTATTTCGCTTTATAAACAACATTCCTTAAGTTTTTAAAAATAATCAGATAGATTGAAAAGAAATAATATTATTATTCTCTAAAAAATAGAAAAAGTTTTTAAGTAAATATTTTTTATTTTTATTCGAGGTAATTTCATCTCCAAGACAATCTGTATCATTGTGTATTTTCAAAATTTATATTTGTCTATAGTTGCTTTATTGCTCCTTTTTAAAGAAACTCTTTTTAAAATTTTTTAAAATTTCATTATAAAGGGTGAATTTCTCCTGAAACGTTTGAATTTCAAATAGTTTTTATAAAAGATTTATATACTAGTATATAGTAGCCAAAAGGAGAGGGGGGACGGTACAAAAATACTTAAAAATAGAAAAATTTCTAACAAAAATACTATAAAACTATTTTCCCCGGAAAAGGTCCATATTTTAAAGAAGATATGATTAATTTTTTTTAATGAAAATGATGATAGGAGTTACACCAAAAAGGTGCAACCCCTAAAGGCCTGGGCTGGCTCCTCCATCGTGAAAAGAAGAAGAAAGAATTTTATGGGCTGGACGGGGGTTGAAGGTATCTGTGGATACGGGTCTTAAATAGCTGAAAGTTATAATTGATAATGAGCCCAAAGTTAAGAGAGGGGTCTTCGTAAATGATTATAAATTATTTCATTAAATTCGTTTATAATCAAAACCTGCTAAATTAGATTGACATTTTGGTGATTTTTTAAAGCTCAAACAGTTACCTATCTATCTAGAGGCATAAGGATTTGATTCAAAACTTGCTAGATCAGTAAAGCGCTCTAAAGTTCGGCCTTCAACTCAAAACATTTACAATATTCATGTTTATTTGTTCTTCTGAAAATTTTTGTAAAACTGATAAAGTCGGTTTTCATTCTAAACGCCTCAAATAATAAATATAAAAGAGGGGACAGGTTTATGGTAAAGTTATATGAATGCTCATATCAATTTATTTTATTATATTAAAATTTATCATTACTAAAAAATGAAGTTTTAGTTCTTTACTAAAATCGCCTTTCGGAATAAACTATAAGTATTTAATAATTAAAGAAGATAATTAATATAAAATTATTATTTTAAATATTAAAATAACAAAAATTGTCTTAAAAAAATATTTTTATTTGATTAGAAATTAAATTAACTCGATTAGAAAAATGAAGAATTTTAAGAAAAAGAAATTCCCAAATACGTAAGCAGTTGAACGTTATAAGAATAGGATTTATCTCTCTTGGTCGAGAGAATGTCTAAATAGGGCATTCCTAGATTAATCCCTACCAATTGTTTAGAAACTATTTTATTATCAATCCACTAATACTAAGATAGAATAAACAAGTTTAGTATTTAATTTAATCTATTAAATATAAATTATTAGAATTATCTATTAACATTTCAAAATATATTTAAATTTTATTTAAAATAAATGTTTGAATTTGTTGATCGGCTGTAAAAATTTTGAATATATTAAGGAGCCTGATACCTCGTTAATATATTCATAATTTTTACAGCCGATCAACAAATTCAAACATTTATTTTAAATAAAATTTAAATATATTTTGAAATATTAATAGGTATTCTAATAATTTCTATTTAATAGATTAAATTAAATACTAAACTTGTTTATTCTATCTTAGTATTAGTGGATTGATAATAAAATAGTTTCTAAACAATTGGTAGGATTAATTTTCTGTTAAAAATAGCACCTTAATTGTTTATTTCCGAGTTTTTGATGTTCTTTTAGATCATTTTCAGGGCTATAAACTAACGACACTGAATTGGGATTTGTTATTTTTGACTGAAAATCTGATAAGTTTTCACTATCTTTAAATTTATACCTATTAAAGAAAAAATCAAAATTCAAATAAGAATTCATTGATTTGATTTAATATAAATACAAAATTTTATTATCTTTAATTATAATAGTCAATTTTTTAGCATTCTAGAATTATTTTCATTATAACTTTTATCCTGAGAAATTTGTTAATTTGAGTGAGATTTGTCTATCAAAGTATACATATGTAGAGGAATTAATTGGGCTCTAGTTTATTTATTTAAATTTGAAACGATGCTCTAAGGCAGTTTGCAAATTGCAAAAATTTTTACAAATTTTTACAGTTCAGACCCAGTTGTGAGGATCATTACAAAAAATTACAAAACAAAAATCAAAAGTATATATAAGTGAAAGGCAAAAGGGCCACCAGCTCTTAACACTAGAATTACTAACATATTATAAAATTATCATACTGCATACCAACTGGCTAAATGGGCTTAAAGTATGTAAGACTAAATAAAAAAAAAAAATTGCGTCGAAGAAAATTTTGAAATCTGATTCAAATTTGAGATTAAATTTATAAAAATCAAAAAATATTTATTGAAAAATTGACTAAAAATTAAAAGTAAACTAATTGAATTTCAGTCTTAAAAAGACTCTAAGAGAATTGAGAGAAAAATTTGGATAATTTACCTTGAAATTCGGTTGAATTCTATAAAAAACATTCAAAATAAATACAATTATATAAAAAAAAACAAATTTTTCTGCCAAAAGGTTGAAAATATTCACAGATATAGTTGCTGCGTGGGTGACCGGTGCTCGAAGAGACGCCAACTAATTGGCATCCCTCAGGATTCAATTGACGTGATCGAGGGGGACTAGAGGAAAAAGGGGGGATTGCCCGATCAAATTCTAACTTTTTGATTTTCGGGAAGGTCGGGAGAATCGACAGGTCTTAACCTGTATTTGAGGCGGTGACGTCACAGACTCTCTCATAAAAAATAATCAAATTGAATATAAATAAAGTGATTATATGGCTGGCGGCTATTCGCTCGCTGTTCATCAAGCTCTAAAGCAGGGGTGTCCAATCTTTTGGGTTTCTTCGGCCACATTTGAACAAAATAAACTGATGATGGCATCCACATAACTTTACAATACAGCCTCTTTTGTATTTAATAAAATAATTTATAATCATTTACGAATTTTTATTATTGAAAAACAGTAAAGTTTATAATTTTACCACCTCCCCCACCCATTTTAGGCCCATTAGCTATTAATAATATCTATTGTAAATATCAGCATATTGCGATTTAATTTTTTTAATTTATATTTTTAATGGAGAATTGATGGAAGGCAACCCAAGGATAATGAAATATAAAATTCAGAATAAAATTTATTGGAACATCTTCCATTTATTTGGAATTTTATTTTTCATTATACTTAGGCTGCCTTCCATCAATTCTTTTGAATTTTTTACAATTTTTGTCACCAAACATTTGAAATTGATTTGAGAAAATTGAAGCTTGGCAAAAGGTGCAGCTTATTAATATAAACTCTTATCAGCTCATTAGCTACAAGCATTCAATATAAATTCCTAACTCAACATTAGATTTTTTCCTGGTTTACTACATTTTCATCCGCCAGATGTTCTTTCGGAACCTAAAATTCCAAAATATCCTATAATTAGTTCTTTATTTTGGAAATAAAAACACTTCGGCATCAGGACAAACTTTCTACTAATTTTTGTTCTTGATTCACAGAGAATTAGAGACAACAAAAAAGCATGCTAGAAAATAATTTTACCAACATTTCAAAAAATTCTAAACACAAATATAAAAATTTAAAATTTTGAAATGAAACTACTCCTGCGGAGCAAACTGAATGTTATTGTTTGAAATTAATTACCTATTAATAATTTTTTAACTGTATCTCTTAAACTTAGCTTAAAAACTTATATTTAAGAGTGTCTCTCCTCAAAATTTAAATAAACACGTCAATTTTAAAATGCCATATATATACATATACACAACATATACTCTATACGTCTAATAAATCCTTAATTTTGTTTGAGAAACGAGTATTTCCATTTATAATTGACAAAAAATTAATGATAAATATATAATAGTATATAATGAAATATTCAATAAAATACACATGAATCGTCCTAAACACCTTCCATTTGACTAGATCATACTTCAGTAAATGCTATTTCGAATCATGTTATTAAAAATAATAATAACCACAAACAACAGTTTTAAAAGACGGCTTCGGAGCTAACTGCTTACAATTTCAATCATTTTTTTACATATCTACATTGGTACATATAAAAATCAAAACGGAAATATGCAATTTATTAAATTTGAAAAAGATTTAAAAAAATCTTAGGATTTACCGCATGATATTTGAGTAAAAAGAAGGATCAACTTAATTTGTATACCTACATAATATCATTTCCTAGAGAGATTCTGATTCGTAATAAAGTGGTTAGGCTACCGGTATAAGATACAATAATATAGCGTGGATAATTTAAATATGCACCAATTTAAATTGCATCACATTTAATAAGTTATATATCCTCTGGGAAACACACTGACCACAAAATATAATTTCTTAATTTTGTTGTTGTTTTTTAATGTTATAAGGAAATTGACGAATGTCGATGACATATCATTCATATCTCCAAAATAAATTTTTCTAGTAACAAAATATTTATTGAAAATAACTTTAGGCGGAGGTTTGTCCTCTTCCGCTCGACCGGTCCCAAAAATAAACATAGAGCTGGTCATTGGCTGGAGTAGGGGCTCTGGACAACCTTCTTTCTTTCTGAAGTCTGATTAAGGCCTAATCCAGAAAGAAATCAAGTTGCTCGAAGCGGCTTTACCAGCCCATTCACCAGCTTGTGAGGGGCTCAACTTATGCCAAACCTAAGTAGACAACAGCAGGTTATCCTGAACGCTTACTCTTACCGATAACCAGCTCTGCGTATGTTTATTTTTTAGGACCGTTCGAGCCCAAGTGGATAACCTAAGCTCAAATTATAGTGAATATACCTTGAGACTTATGGGATAATTGGAGAATATTTTTAAAAATGAGGTAGAAAATAAAATAGAAAGAAACAGCTATTCCATAGATTACCGTATAATTTCTTATATGAAATAAATTAGATGTGTGACTTTTAGGGCCGGCTTGTCTATCTCCGATTAAGCTGCCACATATCTTTGACTCTCCTTAAAATTAACTAAATGTTTACAATTAGTGCAGTTAAAGACAAAAAATATCCTCAATATGTCAGCTATTTTCATTTTAAGGCCAAGTTAATCTACAGTCAAATTTAACCGGAGATAAAGAGGAGAAGAAATAATTAATTTTGTTCAGGGAGTATGGTGTAGATACAAGGTGAATGATATTTAATAAAATTAAAAATAGATTACTTTTAGGTAGGTTTCTAATTGCTTATGAACAAGACTCAATATACCAGGTGAGTTTTTTTATCTCGTGACAGTCATATAACTCAAAAACAGTGCATCATATGAAAAAAGTTTCAAATAAAAGTTTATTTATATCGAGAGGGAAACTAAACTTCGCTATTGTTTGTCGACCTAGAACAAGCTTTCAAGGGTATTTCAAGGTCAAGTTCTGTTTTTAAATAGAAACATATATATTTCTATTTACCTAAGAAGAAACTTACAAATCGATTTTTCTCCTACCACCAAAAGATGCCGACTAAAGTAAGGATACATCTAAAAAAAGAAGAGATTGAAGGTTCCTTGGTGAATTCGATCAAAAGCATAAAATTAATATCGGATAATCTAGTCTATGCATTTCCTGAAGAACATCAAGGTGAGAAATCACACAAAGAACTAAGCCAAATTACTTTAATCAAGTCAGCGTTTAAAAGCATGTCCAAAGAGGGACATTTCAGAAATGTTAATATAACTTTATCAGATGAGATTAAGAAACTATATATAGATGAAGACAATAATTTTATATTTAAAGATTTTTTTTTGGAAGAATCAACTGAAGGAAGTCTAGATTCTTCAATAAGATCCAGAATCGATGAGGATAAAACTGATACTCTCAATAACCTGGACTTAGAAATTAAAAGAAAAGAAAACATATTATTAGATATCGAAAAAAATTTAACTTAAATAAATTTTATGGCATTCAACAAAATGCAGCAGAATGGTTAAAATTTTTTGAAATAGAATGTGAACGACATAAAATATATGATAGTATTATGAAGATACAAATTATAAGATTCTTCTTAGAGGGCAATTCAAAAGAATGGTATAGAAGTAACTTGAAAAAGATATCTGATAACGATTGGTCAAAATGGACAAAATCTTTTTTATTGATTTATGCAAAAAGAGGTTGGGCTGAAGTTAGATATGCTTACAAATTTAAGTATATAGATGGTTCAATAATTGATTACAGTTTAAAAAAAGAAAGTCTCTTACTAGATGCTGAACCTTCGATCTCAGAAGTGTCAAAAATAAATCACATTGTTATAGGTTTACCTCAAAATATACAAGATATTCTTGATAAAGAAGAAATAAAAAACACAGACCAATTGATTAATATTCTTAGAAAATATGATTTAGAATATTTAAAAAAAGATAGAAAAGAAATAAAAAAAGCCTAATGACAGATATGTTATAAAGACACCATGTTACAAATGTGAAAAATTAGGATGGCCAAACAGATACCATCCTACTGCTATATGTCGTAATGGAGAAAGATATAAAGAAAAATATGAAATAAATTTAAATGAAAATATTGAGGGGTTTAAGAACCAAAAAAACTAGACGGCCCCGGTAAAATCACACCATTGTTAACATTAAATGTACTAGTTGATGAATCTAGGAATATTGAAGCTGTTTATGACACAGGTTCTAATGTGTCATTAATAAATTATGAAATAATACAAGAACTAAAAAAAAATAAAAAAAGATAAAACAATATTTAAAACAATAAATGGTGTGAATTTTGTAGAAGGCCGGGCCCACTTGCTACTTAAAATAAATAAAATATCTGATTTCATAGATATATATGTCGTAAAAAATAATAACTTTTCATACGACATGTTACTTGGCTTAGATGCAATAAAAAAATTTAAACTGATTCAGAATGAAGAATTAAAAATATTTCAAAAGATTAACAGTAAAAATGTAAAAGAAATAAAAAAAGATAATTTTAAATTAAAAGAAATGAATAATAAATTAGAAGAGATAGACACATTCCAAAAAACAAATGATAATACAAAAATAATTGAAAAAGAATTAAAAATAGAAGGACAAATGTCACAGCTTGGACCCGCAAAAGAACCATATGAAATCATGTCAATTGACACAATTGGAGGATTTTCTGGGAATAAATCATCTAAAAAGTACATGCACATCCTAGTGGATCATATGACAAGATATGTATTTGCTCTGACCTCAAAAACACAGACAGCAAATGATTTTATAAAATTGATTGACCCAATAACAAAAAAAATTCAATAAAGACATTATTGGGCGATCAATATGCTGGGATAAACTCAAAAGAGCTAAAAAACTACCTCAAAGACAAAAATATCAAATTAATATTCACTTGTGTTGATTGTCCTGAATCGAACGGTTTAAATGAGAGGGCAAATCAAACAATCGTAAACAGAATAAGATGTAAAATAAATGGGGATAACAAAAGAAGAAATTGGTCTGTGATAGCAGATGAATGTATCAAGGAATATAATAATACTGTTCACAGTGTTACAGGATTCGCACCAGAATACTTACTTTTCGGAAACAAATCCGAGATAATTCCAAGAAGTCTCCAACAGGAAAGTAATATGGAGAAAGACAGAGAGCAAGCAGTAAAGAACTCGATCGAAGAATTCAAAAAAAATAAAGCCAGAGTAGATAAAAGAAGGAAGGAATATGAATTCAAGAAAGATGAAATGGTATATGTCGAAACAGGCAGCAAATTAAACAAAAATAAACTAGACAAGATCAGAAGAGGACCTTTCCGAATTGTGCGAAAAATTTCAAATTCCATCTATGAAGTAGCATTTAAAAAAAGGGAAGAAAACAACATTGTTTCACAAAAGAAAGTTACTGCCAGCTGATGTCTCGGAGGGGGAGATTTAAGTTTGAAAACTGCGCGTCAAACTCAAGCCAGCCAGCCAGCCAACCAGTCCCAATGACTTGACATCAATCTCAGCTGACGTGTAACTTAATAAATCAAAAATTATAATTATTAATAAGAAATAATAAAGGACCTGAAAAATCGATTCTAAATTCAATTTCAGGTATTGTTCAAATATTTGATCTGTATTTAATTTGTATATAATTTGTATATAATTTGTAATATATTAATGTACAATGTATCATAACCTATTAAATCTAAATTCAATTTCAGAATTCGATTTTCTTACAGATCCTTAATCTTCAAAAAAAACTGAACAACTTTCATAGGAACTATTTTTTTATCTGATATCAAATAAACAAAATATTAAATCACTAAGCCACTGATCGTGTAATATAATAAAGTAATGCCATAGGCCTGAAAATCTGAAATCCAGTTTTCAGGTGTAAATCAAGTTTTGAAGACCTCTCAATCAACTAAGAATATTTTTTAAATTACATGTAGAAGCGCTATATCAAAAATAAGCAATGGAATTTAAAACAGTTAAAAAGTTAAAATAAGATTCACCGGAAGTATAATTCTTTATTTCAAGTGCTTAAATACTTTTTTTCACTTAATTAAGAATAATTTAGGATGCTCCTCTAATTTTTATCATACTAAAAGAAAGGAGGTCACTAATGATAACGTTTAGACGTGGAATAAGAAACCGCAGCTATTATTTACAATAAATTGCCTATGGTATACCTTTCATTTGAAAGGCTTTTCAATCAATCAGGCTATTTAAATTATCCTTAAAAAAATAGAGTATCAGATTCTCATGATAGAATATGAATTTAATTGAGAATCTTTCACATTTTAAAAACATATAATATGGAATTACGATCTAAAACCAGAACCTCCACTAGCGCTTTTGGTGCCCGGGGCAAGACCAGGAAACTGAGCCCCTTTATTAAAGTATTAAAATAACTATATTAGTGACTATTTAGAGATTTTTTTATGATATCACTGATGAACACAGATAAATAAATGTTACTTGTAAGTACATTCTTATTCAAATTAATGCTAAGAAGAAATATTTTTTTAAGATTTTTTTTAAATACCTACAAATTATTCAATCTATTGCAAAAAGGGATGCACAAATAAGATACGTATAGCTCTTGGGAGATTCTTGCATTACCAAAAATAAGAGTGACCAAGGAATGAAGTGAAGACGAAGTTGCATGTTCCATTTGAGGGTCTTGAAAGACTTGGTTAACTGGGAAGCATTTAGAGAGGCATTTTCTAGAAGTCATGGGGATAAACGGATTTGCAAAATTAACTAGTTAATATCGGAGAATAAATTTCTTTCATAAGTTTAAATTCTTAAGTTATTGCTTGAAAACTAAAACTGTTCTTTAATATTATTTGCTTCTTTGCCTCACTTGTAAAATAGTTAAGTTATTCATATATTGAAAACAAATTCAGTGCTTATTCTGACCTAATAATTTCCCTAGAGTTCAATCCAAATGAGAATTCAGAATTTGTAGGAATATCATAACACCATAAGCAAAATGTGAAATGCTAAAGAGGTAGTGATCAGTAATTCAATGAAGTCTATCATTCCAAAAAATGAATTCATTTGATTATTTATTAAAGAGAGAAGACATTAAGGCAAAAAGTGTTTGATAAAATCATTTTTTGTAATAGAGATTTGCAAACTTATTTTATTCTCAAAATACAAGACAGAAAATCGCAAGGATTTTTACGAATTTATGTTACCAATTGATGTATCTTTTATGGAAAAGTTATTTTCATTTATATTTTTTAAAAGCAAGTAGAGATGTTTCGTGGCCTGAGGAAAACTTAATCATAGAGTTTCAATCCATCTTAAGTAAAATTACCCTTATTTTTACTTGCATTGCTGCACTTAACAATGATGTAAGTATATAAAAGTTAAATTTACTAACAGTAGTAAACTTAAAATTTGTAATCAAATCACAAGATTTCCACAGTTCAATTGGGAATCAAATTAGCGGACAATTTTAGATCTAACTTTAGAAAATAAAAATTTGCCTTCTCACCCCGAAAACGATTTCTGGGTACGTATCTGGTTTGCAACCAAAGATGGACAAATTCTGTTAATTATTTTAACTCTAAACCATGAGCTTCGAATGTGAGCAAAAGCCCTCTAAATAGCTTATGTATTTCTTAAATCGTGTTGTGGTCGGGTGAACATAGAGCTTATCTTTTGAATTATAAAAAAAACAATTTTAAGTAGACATGTATGTATTTTTTAAAAACTTAAATCATAAGATTTGTTTATCTAAAGATTATCCGACGTAAATAAATATATTTTAAATAAAAAAATAGATATATGTAGGTATTAAGATTCTGTAGAAGAATAGAAACGTCAGTCACTTGGAATAATATTTTATATCTACGTACTAATCTATGGTTGTGGAATTCGAGTCGGCAGATTTACAGCATTGAGTTATGTCCGCTCTGCCGAACATTTCGGGGTGACCAGTGAGGGTGAACTACGAAGACCGCATTAACAATTAGACAGGCCATCAAAGAAAGATTCTGAATTCTATAGCAACAGACTTAAAAAGTACTAAAATGAGGAACAGCAGCAATTGATTTTTTCTAAAATATAGTTAAAGTGTAATTAATTAGGAAAAAATTAAGAGAAAAAATAATTTGGAAATAACTATTCACATATAAATTTTCAGCATATTCGTTAGCAAGAAAATCACAAGAGGGTGCATCTATTTGGTCCGGTGGAATGGATTATTTTTAATTATATGTCAGAAGGACTGTTTTTCACTACTTCGGATCTAATAGATGACACCCTCTTGTGATTTTCTTAGAAAAATTAAATCTATTTCTATCGGCAAATTGAACTCTTTCATATTCTTTACCCTTAAGAAGTAGAGCTCCTTTGTGGGGAGATGTCTGGGTATTCATCAGGACATAGAAGTAGACCTAATGTTTTGCCTTTTTCACAATACTATGACTACTATTTGCGCATTTTTATAGTTTATATGACCCATTGAAACTTCTCTAAAAAACAGAGTCAAATAGGCTTTCGTCAGGAGATTTCAGTTGCTTCAGAAAACAAAATTATCATAACTCTAATACGTTATAACCGTATCATCAGAAGTTGAAACGATAATGATTTTTTCGAGAGTGAACACTCCTTCGCGGTTAAATTAGAGAAATGTCGAACCAGATTACGAATTTAATCCCCAATACGTTTATCCAACAATGACTTGTAGGGATTGAAACTTTCTCTCTCCTTTTTCCAGAGTCTTACAAATTTCAGTCCTTTAATCAATGCAGAGACAGCTTCACCTCTTTTCTTGATCACTCTTTTTTATTCGGTAATTCAAGGGTTCATCAAGAACTATTAAAACTGAATCTTTTCTTTTTGTCCTTCTAGCATGCAATCGTATAAAAAAAGCATTAAATAAAACTAGAAAATTTTAACATATTTTCTAATTTCATCCTGAGAGTTTTAACCCAAAGATTCTTTAGTTTACTAAATCAGAAATGCGATTTTAGCCACATCTCTCAGAACACAATAGAGTGTAACAGGGGAAGACGGTCATCAATTAATTAACCGCATTGAATCCTCTGTAGTTCTTTATAATTATGCTTAAAGCACCAAATTCAAAAGGAGTAGTAAAATTGAGAGAAATGTCGTTAATTCTTAGATGGGTGACCATCTAAAGACACTTGCTTATTTACAGCCTTCCCAATCCGAGTCGCGTTGTTTGCATCACAATGGAATTGCTTGGGGAAGGCCTAAATAAGTACTGGAAGTTGCACAACTTAAGAGGTGAACTCCTTATGAATGTAGGGCAATTGTCGGCCCGAGAAGGGTACTAGGCTTTAGAGGAGCCAGAAAAGTGGGGCGGGGCCTCTTTTCTACGATAATAATGGATTTGTGGGAAATATGAAATGTTTTTTACATTCAAGTTCCAACCGAGTATGAAAATCTAAAAAATAATTAAAAAAAGCAATAATTAAATAAATTCACAAATGTAAGACTCCCTCAATGAGGCCCTAGTCGACCCCTGCGCTCCCCTTCTCCCCTTGCCGGGCTTGTGTAAGGTATTGCCAGTATAGGCAGAATATGGCCAACAAATAAAAAAATCGGGATTTTTCAACATGCCAACATCATTATAAATTAATAATTCTCCTGTCTTTAAATAGAATTCTAAAAAAATTAAGTTTAGTTAGATGACTTTGGTAAATTTTTAGCCCTCTTGAATCAATAGTCGGCAAATCGATTAATATCCGTTTGCGAATGTGCCATCTGTTTGTTTGATATTTGTTTAACGTAAGTTGCACAGAGAATGAGAGTGAAAAATTCACTTCCTAGTTGTTCTTAGCTGTTTTTTACTTTAATTATTTGTACTACTGTACACAAAAATAAAGAAAAAACAACAACTTTTTTCATTTAAAAGTGGAAAATAATAATCTTAGCATCGTATAATATTTACCTACAAATTAATGAAGAAACTCGTTGACTAATGGAATATAAAATTAGTCTAAGCAAAATATTTCAAGGAAATAGAAAAACATTTCAATTACATACAAGTATAGGAAAATTGAAGAATAACCGTTCACAGTCATTGAATATATTTGAATTCATTACATGGTGATAAGTAAACTGGCGAAGTTACCTCATGAAAGAGTAATAATAACAGGGATATCACTGCTAAAATATATAGTATATGTATAGATATTTAATATAGGTAGGTATATGGTATATAGGGCATTCCACACCAAATCGGACAGTTTGAAAATTTTAATTTTTAATTTGCTTGATTTCTTGATATTTTTATGTAAACGCTTCCAGGTAATTTTCAAATTTTTTCGACCAACCGTTCAAAAGTATGTTTTTTTATTCTTTTGCCCTTAACTTTTTGAAAACTGGACCAAATTAGTAAATTTTATTTTTCAAAAATTCAGGGTTTGAACACCAGCTATTCCTTTTGCCCATAATAGAATTTTTCCTTATTCTCTAATTTTCCCAACTTATATTATATTATTGTAATAATTAATGATCATATCAATAATTAAATATTTTCATTAAAAAATCGTTAAAACATACATTCTTTCTATAATATATTATTCCATTCTATCCAGAGAGTGAGTACCCAAAAAATGTCTAGAATGCTATATATCAAATAACTTAATTGAAGGGACCACCTAAAATCAAATAATTAAGAATGGATAAGAGCCCCAAATGTACATTTTTATGTGATTTTAGTACATGTCGGCGTTCAGAAGTGACTTTACTTAAAATTGTAAAAAAATTCACAAATTTATCTATTTTTACTTTACCATCAGGGTATGGTCAAGTATTGTAATAGTGCATGAAAAAAGTGTTTTTTTTCCTTATTTTTTCGAAATATCTCAAAAACGGTAGGAAGTATTTTGATTAAAAAGATTGAGCGAAACCATGGCATTTTGCTCTACAAAAAAGCTCTAATAAGTGAACATTGAAAAAATTATATTTTCCGAGATAACAATTGTTTTGTCAAAATGTCTGTTAGTTAGTCTGGTTGTCTTTTAGTTAGTCTGTCTGTTTGTCCATTAGCTAGTCTGTCTGGTTGTCCGTTAGTTAGTCTGTGCGTTAACAAATTTTTGTGGACGAGCTAACTCAAAAACTAGTGTGAATATCGAAACCAAATTTCACACGTAGTTTTGGTCCATTGAGATTAAGAGCTGATTAGATTTTGGTGCATACCGACCGAAAATTAAGGGGGGGGGGTTAAAAATTAAAAATCTAGGCCATTTGAGCAAACTAACCAAATTTTGTATACATAATCAGTGGGACCCCAGAAGTCTAAAAATGCAAAATCTAACCTCCCAAAATGTGGGGAGGGGGTGTAGGGTCAAAAAATGAAAATCTAGGCTCTTGTACCAAACTCAACCAAATTTTGTATACATAATCAGAGTGACCCCAGAAGTCTAAAAATGCAAAAACTACCCCCCCCCCCTAGATGATTATAAATAATTTTATTAAATATTAAATATAAGTGAGGGGGCAGGTTGTATGGTAAAGTCAAGTGGATGGCCACATCAGAATACGTCAGCTTATTTCTTTAATCAACAACAAAAAATTACTAATTTAATATTTCAAATATTATATTTTGGAAGATATCATGTAAGGAACCCTCGGCCTGTGTGTAAGCTTATTATATTTAGATTTGGACTCTCAAACAATAGACTTTCTATTGCAAACAAAGTTATCAACTTAACTATAGACCTACGTGAACACAAAAAAAATTAAATGTATTGAATGAAATGAAAAGTAAGTAATTGAATGGGGACAGGAAATGTTTTATAAATAATTAACGGAATAAAATTTATTATAATTCAATTCAGATAATTTGTTATATGTAGTAAGTATATTATAAAATACTCCAAAAAAGTGTTCATGTTCTATTTTACTAATTATTTGTAAGGAATATGGGTCTCTGGGCCCATTTCCTATCAATCGTTTGCTTTGAATTAATTTTAAGTGAGGTCATGAAAACTAATTCTGTAATGTATGACATATATGATTAAACATATCACTTCATTAGACAAAACGGTTAAATTATTACTTAGAATGCTCATCAGCAGGCTTCGCCAGAGTTTGGATCTCATTTTCATTTTTTTCCCCTTATTCGAGTTAGAAACCACTGAAAAATAATTTCCAAGAATGTTTTTTTTCTGTCCGTCTTTATGTATGTGCGTTGGTCTAGATTCTAATTCTGATAGCTCAAATCACATAAGTTCGTTCTGATGCCAAAATATGTTTTCTTAGAGAAGGCTGAATGAAATTTCGGATTTTCTATCTTCAGAACTTCTTGATGAAAAATTCAAAAAATCAGAAGAAATAAATTGAATCGTTTTATATGAAGCTATTTAAAGCTTCTAGCTAATGAGCTGAACCTCAAGCTGGCACATAATAAACGGCATTCCTATATTAACTTATAACTTATAAGTTTCAACTTTCTAGTTCATACCGTTCAACAAATTCTCAAAAATATGATTTAAGTAGGTAATTATTCAAATGTATTTATTGAGATATTTATATTGATTTAGATAAATGCAATACTTTATAATGACAACTTAAAACGTTTATTAATTATTCAAACGTTTTGCGAGAAATTCTCCTTTATCTCGATGAAAAAAATGGAACAATGTAGTTGCTTTGTGAAAGAATAATAAAAAAACTAATAATAATGCTTTTATTATTCTTTCATAAAGGAACTATATTTTTCCAATTTTTTACATTAATAAAGGGAAATTTTCTCCCGAAACGTTTGGATAATTAATAAACGTTTTATGATTGTTTGATTTAAGGAACTGTATTAATTAAATACAATAAAACAATCAATAATTTATTTCAAAATATAGATTTACAGAAACCCGTAAATCAGGATACTTCATCATTTGAATTTGGACCCTCTAAACCGCCAAAGTATGTGTGCTTGGAAAAGTGATAAAAGAATTTAAGTACCTTAAGGCTATGATTAAATTACCCTAATAGCGTGTTTTGACTACTTTGTCAGAACAATCAAGCTCACTGAATCGTCTAAATTGTTCCGACGTGTTTTGAAGAGCAGTGCGCGGGCTCAAATATCAAAATACTCTCATAAAACTTATCTTGTTTGGTTGTTTTTCAGAACACGCAACCTCTTTAACCAAAGTCTTCCTATATAAAACCCTGCAGGTATTTTGCGAAAGATGGATAGAGAAAATATATATTCTTTTAATTATAATTTATTATCCTCTTGTGAACGTTTCGCTAGCATCATCAGCATTCAAGAAAAAGTGTTAAATGAGATATGTAGACTTGTTGGAATATTTGTGGTTATATCCATACATATGTCTTGTGTTTACTACAAAAAATGATCAGGTCACGATTTAGCATAAAATGAATTAAAATGTCCAAGTTGTTAATAAATGCTTATTGTTTGTCTGGAAAGAGTGATTAAGTTCTACCTCATCAATATAGATGGTGGATGGATTTGAGTCTTAAGGCTTCTTCCTTTACTGCCAAAAGCTATAATGACTACTTGATCGGGTTTGCATTTTAAAGTCAGGCAGACAATAGAGAACGAAAAGTAACTTTTATTTTATTTTTATTATACCCTGAAGGAGACAGTGATAGTGCTCACCTTTTAAAATATTTCCAAGCAATCCCCTGTATCTCAATGTGTACCAACCATCTGAAGGCTTCTCTTTCTTAGAGTTTTTCACAAAATCTCTCTTCAATAACTCTAGCAAAAACTTCTTAATTTTTAATTCTATTCATACATTTCATTTTAAACTTAACTTTATATGTATACAGCAGTGATGGTGAACCTATGACACACGTATCAATATACACGTTAAGGTATTTTGGGTGACTCGCATTGTTTTACAGACGGTCTTCGCTCAAGAAGAGTCAACGTAGGTTGTGCTTAATTCACTAAGTCACTGTAAATAATAATTAGGTTTGTTTTTTGAATAAATAAATATATCAAAAATATGTTTGTTTTTTTGTTTTACTAGAGCTGAAACTATCATCAAATTATGAATAATTCTAGAAGTGACACGACACCCGAATTAAGTAAGGTTTTTTCCGATTTTGACACACCAAAATCAAAAGGCTCGCTCGCTATCAATGTTTTACAGTAACACAGAAATATTTACAATTCAAGTAAGTGAATAATTTAAAATAAATCTATTCAAAGTTTATTTATTTATTTATTTTTATCAAAATCCAAAATATAATGTCATCAACTTTTATATTACTTGCCAATCACTATAGTCACGTTCTCTATGAACATCTTAACAGATGGCTTGAATTTACTTACGCTCTTATTCGCTTGTCGTTCTGAAATAATTATAATTAGATTCGAAAACTATTTTCGATTGTAGCTACAATTCCTAGCGGAGTTAAAGAATATACGAAAAGCTAGATCGAACTTACAAACGTTTCTTACAAATCGCACCTGCTTAATATATTTAAAATTTCTAAATAATACACAATGTTAGAATCTCCATTGGTTAGTAAATTTATACTTGATGTTTAAATTATTTAAGTATTATTACAAAACTCCTTATTTATTTCTAGTTATTATTTGGTCAATAAAAATTGGCGCACCTCGTTTTTTTGCGCCCATGGCAATTGCCCCAATTGCCACTATATAGTGTATTGCTACGGACTGATACTAAAGAAACCTCGCTAATGAAATCAACGATAATAATCAGGCAGAGGTCATATTAAATGGAAATTATTATTTATTGTTAGAACATTTTGAATTAAACATTTCATCTATGATCGAAACGTCGTGTATTTGTATTTGTGTATTTATTAGTATTTTAATAAATATATACAAGGATAAGTCAAAAATTACATACACTTTTCGTTCTACTTTTCGTTTCTTACCTCAGGAACTCATTTCTGATGAGTACGTGGATTGCGACCACGGGGTTATCTGAGCTAAGTCTGACATTGCTTCCACTTACTTGTGTCAGGCTTCTCTTTTTCTCTTTCCTATACGGCCTCCCTTGGCCAACTCTTGTTTTTTTACCGACCCCGACGCTATTAGGTTTTCGAGGGCTAGGAGTTGATTTCCTTTTTCATTTTTCTTCTCTTCAACATGTGGAAGGCAACGGGAAACCACCACATTACAAATCCCGAGAATATGCATCATGACGATTTCTCTTCGAGTAAAGAATTCCGGAGGTAAACTAGCCCCTCGTTCGGATCTCCGGGAAGGGGCTACCCGAGGAGAGACCATCATAAAGGGAAAAATAAATAATGACGTTCTACGAGTCGGAGCGTGGAATGTTAAGACGCTAATGGGAGTAGATAAACTAGTGAATTTAAAGCGGGAAATGGATAGACACAAATTGGACATTATTGGGATTAGTGAAATGAGATATCCAGAAGAGGGAGATTTTTGGTTTGAAAACAGCCATAGAATCATTCACACGGGGGGGGGGGGGGCAGAATGGGATGGCAGGAGTGGGCATTATTATGAATAAAAAAATAGGGCAAAGGGTAAAGAATTATCTACAGGTAAGCGAAAGGATTGTTATGATCACAGTGGATTCGAAACCGAAAGATACTGTGATAATCCAGGTATACATGCCTACTACATCATATGAGGACCAAGATATAGAAGAAATGTACGAACAAATTGAAAACCTGATGAAGCGCGTTAAAGGGGATGAAAATTTAATAATTATGGGGGATTGGAATGCAAGAGTAGGAAAAGGCAAAGAAGGAAAAGTGGTGGGCGAACACGGTCTAGGAAATAGGAATGAAAGGGGCGAAAGATTAATTGAATTTTGCAGTAAGCACAGTCTAGTAGTAGCAAACACACTCTTCCAACACCATCCAAGAAGGATCTACACGTGGAAAATGCCAAAAGACAAGGCGAGATCTCAAATAGATTACATATTAGTCAAACAAAGATTCAGAAATCAAGTAAAGGACTGTAAAAGCTATCCTGGGGCTGATATATCTAGTGATCACAATCTAATTGCGATGAAATGCCAACTAAAATTTAAAAAACTAATAAAAAAGGGGGGGTCGCGAAAAAACTGGGATATATCTAAATTAAAAAATAAGGAAACCCAAAAACTCTTCGAAAACGTAATGAATAAGAAACTGGAAGAAAAAACACCCACAAATAATAAAGAAGAAGAAATCGAACAAGAATGGAATGATATGAAATCAAGCCTGACCGAAACAGCCAACGAAGTCCTTCAATCAAAGAAAAACGAAATTAAAAAGCCATGGGTAACAGACGAAATACTGCAACTGATTGACGAACGAAGAAAATTTAAGAACAGAAAAGACGAAGAAGGGAAAGAAACATATAAAAAATTAAGATGGAAAGTTATAAGAGAATGTAGAAAAGCAAAAGAAAAAATGATTCAAGAAAAATGTAAAGAAGTCAACGAAAATCTAGTATTGGGAAAAGTTGATGTAGCCTATAGGGCAATAAAAAGAAATTTTCAAGAAGACAAGCCAAAAAGCAAGAACATAAGAGATAAAGGAGGCCACATTATTCTAAACGAAAACGAACAGGCAAATAGATGGAAGGAACACCTAGAAGAACTCTATGGAGAAGAAAAAACAATGAACCCAATAGAAGAAGAAGAATCTGTGGACGATAAACGAATTAGGGGACCCCAGACTCAGGTCAGAATTCGAGACAGCTTTGAAGGAACTAAAAAATAATAGAGCACCCGGAATAGACAATATACAAGATGAAATCCTAAAGAACTCTGGTGAAAAGGCACGTGACAAACTTTTTGAACTAATTAGCAAAATCTATAAATTGGGAATTATCCCAAAAGATTTCTAAAAAAACAAACTAATCACACTTCCCAAAAAGACAGGCTCGGATAAATGTGAAAATTTCAGGACCATTAGCCTAACCTCACATGCCTCCAAAATCCTAACCAAAATAATCCAAAGAAGAATAGAACAAAGAGTTGAAGAAAATCTGGGGGAAGACCAGTTCGGCTTTAGAAGAAACAGAGGCACCCGAGAAGCAATTCTCTCTCTTAGACTAATAATAGAAAGGGCTTTTATCAGGGAAGAATCTGTCTACATCGGATTCATAGACCTAGAAAAAGCATTCGATAACGTCAATTGGGAAATTATGTTTAAAATATTAAAACAGGCGGGAATAAAATTCAGGGAGAGAAGACTAATCTACAATCTATTTCAAAACCAGAAGGCAATTATAAATATTGGAGATGAGCAAAGAGAAGCCAAAATAAAAAAAGGTGTAAGACAAGGATGTGTGCTGTCACCCATGATTTTCAACTTATACATAGAAGAAGCGATTAAAGAATTCAAAGACAAAATTGATACAGGTATCGAAATCCAAGGTCAAAAGATCGCTATGTTAAGATTTGCCGATGACATTGCCCTTCTAGGAAGCAATAAAAAAGAATTAGAGGACGCTTTGAATGGAATTAACCAAATCCTAATAGAAGAAATCAAAATGAAAATAAACAAGAATAAAACCAAAGTCCTAGTATGTACAAAAAAAGAACAAACGAGACAGGAATGCATCAAAATTAATCAAGAAAACTTAGAAGTTAAGGAATTCCGCTACCTAGGAAGTAAAATAACATGGGATGGGAGGAGCGAAAACGAAATTAAATCAAGAATTGCCCAAGCAAAAATGGGGTTTAATTCAAAACAAAAACTACTATGCTCCTCCTCAATCAGCTTAGAAAACAGGAAGATGCTATTGAAGACATATGTATGGAGCATAGCCATGTACGGGTGTGAAACCTGGACAATTAGAGAAGCGGAGAGAAAGAGATCAGAGGCTTTCGAAATGTGGTGCTACAGAAGAATGATGAATATCAAATGGATGGAAAAAATTACAAATGAAGAAGTTTTTGGAAGAATCGGAGAAAGAAGAACCTTGTGGAAGAGTCTGAAGAAGAGAAGAGGTCAGATGATGGGGCACACACTGAGACATGGGGGACTTAGAGATATCTTGGAGGGGGAGGTGGGAAAGAAAAGTGAAAGGTGAAGACCCAGATTAGAATATTTCAACCAAATAATTGGGGATATGGGATGCCAGACATTTAGAGAGGTCAAACAGCTGGCGGGGGACAGAGTCGAGTGAAAACGGATTGTTGCATCAAACCAGTCTTAGGACTGTATACTCAATGATGATGAAGTCAAAAATTACATACACTTTTCGTTCTACAACTTTATTAAACTAAGATAGGCGGCGGCCGCATGCGCATGCGTTGAGTTGGCGCGTCTGTGGTCACGTATGCGGAATTTAATCACGATCGCGTCAATTGTCGTCTAGCTACAACAGCATAAGAATGTCAGCTCCGCTATCAGATTGCACCAAAGTGGGGCAACGAGGAGTGGTCAGAGGGTGTGAAAGGTGCTGAAATTCACTGTAGACTTTTGTCACAATACGAGGAAAGTGCTTTATCTCGTAAAAGCGTTTTTTTATGGATCGAAATATTTAAAAGTGGCCGAACGAGCGTAACAGAAAAAGAGGGAGCTGGGCGACCGTCAACTTTGAGACGCTTGGAGACCCTGGAACACCCTTCCTACAGCCCAGATCTCGCTCCCTCAGACTATCATCTCTTTGGACCGCTCAAGGAAGCTTTGAGAGGTCGTCGATTTGGCTCAGACATGGACCTTCGGGATGCGATGCAAAAGTGACTCCATGACCAACCGAAAACCTTCTACCAGGAAGGCATCCGGAAGCTTGTGGCTCGCTGGACCAAGTGCATTGCTAAAGGTGGAGACTATATCGAAAAATAATGTATCTGTTGTACACCTATCTTAGTTTAATAAAGTTGTAGAACGAAAAGTGTAAGTAATTTTTGACTTATCCTCGTATAACAGTGAGTGCATAATGTGATTTATTTAAATAAGTTATAATAAACCATTCAACCACTAAACCAAATCAAAGATTATCTATCTATTTTAATAGTGATATTTGTCGTGATATTTTAAAGATAGAATAGAATTTTAAATCTCTTGTCACACAATTGGTCATGTGTATGTTCAAAACGTAGATCAGTGAAGCAATAAATGTTTAAATTAATTTTAATTATAGTGATTCGGAAAAATTTCAACACATTTTTATGGCTTAAGGGCCACCCTCAAATGTGAGGGTTGCGTGTTTCTATCATATCTTTTTCTCTCTTTTTTTGTGTCGTGTGATTTATACAAGGTCAACTTGCGAAACCCCCTTAATTAGGCAAGGAAATCAATTTTCAAAAAGATATATATTTTTTCATCCCTCTATAAGAACCTTTAATTCAAGGTTAAAATTAAGGAGATGGTGAAAATATTTGGGCTTCTAAAGCAAAAAATATGGCAATGATTTTTTTTTGTACAAAGTCCGATGGGAAATTTCCATTCTTGGTATAATATTTGATTGAAATTTGAACAGATTAAATCTGAGGATTTTTGGCTTAAAAAATTGTTTTAGAAGATTGATATTTGTGAATCCTTTTCAGAATAATACTCCTTAAAATTAATTGAATATAACATTAGTTATTTTATTGTTTTATAAGATTATACATACAACATTTTTAATATGGTATTTATGGTACTACTCATTAAGTAAACAAATAAAATGAAATAAAACGAAGTTTCAGTTCCAGAAGATTTGAGTCAACAATATAATATTAGAAATTTGAATTTGATAAAAAAAAATATAGATTTAAAATTCTCAATATTTTCTCATCCCTCCAATGACTGGTTATTAGGGTGGGTCGAAAAAACTGAAATTTTTTTTTTGAAAACACTTTAGTGCGGAAAAGTTTCCTATTGTAATAGGAAGAAAATCGGAATAAAAAATTAAAATAGGTTAACATCTTGCGCTCACGCAACGAACTTAAAACTTACAAAAGATGCAAAAATCAAGATATTTTTTTTAATTTTATTCTATTGGTTAAAATTTTTTAAAATAAACACACTCTAGTGTTTTATGCTTGTTTTATGGTTTAAATAACCTAAATAAATTAAATTCTGATCAATAATATACGTTTTTAAGTTCGCGCAAGATCTTAGAAAAATTATTTTATATTTTCGAGATGGAGATGGAAATATGAAAAAAATCTTATATACACAAATAAAAGTTGTTTTCCCATAAAGACTTTTTTTTAATTTTTTAGTAAATCAACCCATGAGAAAAGTTCACTAAGGTAGCAAATTGGCAAACCAGTTCATTGAATTGATTTTGACTAAAACTCCAATAAATATTCATGTGATGTAGAGTGACTTTGAAGACTTGTCTATAGACTTCAATGAATGACAGGTCAAAGATATAAAAGTTCCATTAGTCATCTCTCGCCTACCACCGCCTGAAAACCACAGTTCTGAAACATCTGAAAATTTCCGCTTCCTAGTTAAAGTTTAAATTTAAATCTGAACACCAGTGGCGGGCGGTGACTTTTCAACTAAGGATGTTGTTCAAAAAATAGACCTTCATTTTTTTAATTTTATTTAATTCTTCGCTCCTTTTTAAAAATTTATCTATAAACACATCATAGAATTTATTGTTAATTTTTTCAAATTTAACATTAGATTTTTTATTAATTGATATTTAAACAGAGCGGATAATCAATATTATTCACTTCACCTTCTTCTGGTGATGTTTCAATTCTTTTAATAGTTGAAAACTGACTGACGAGAAGGCATAATACATTAAATGAATTAAATCAGGCATAAAAATAAAATACTTGCTAATTGTACTTTAAAATGTCTGAAACGAGGAGAAAAATATTTTTCTGTCTTGTTAAAATGTCTGTTAGTCTGTTAGGTTGTCTGTTAGACTGTGCGTTACCAAATTTTGTGGACGAGCTAGCTCAAAAACTAGTGCGAATATCAAAACCAAATTTTACATGTAGTTTTGGTGCATTGAGATTAAGAGCTGATTAGATTTCGGTGCATATCGACCCAAAATTAAGGGGGGAAGAGGGGGTTAATATTTAAAATAATAATATTTTCAAACTAAAAAAACAAGAAAAATGAAATATACTATAAAATGTATGTATAATAACGAAAATATTTTTTTTTCATAATCAGTGGGCCCCCTAGAACACTAAAAATGCACAAACAAACACCCAAAATGGGGGGCAGGGGTCAAAAATTAAAATCTAGCCCCTTGGACCAAACTCAACCAAATTTTGTATACATAATCATTGGGCTACCAGAAGACTAAAAATGCAAAAACTAACCACCCAAAATGGGGAAGGAGGGGGGGAATGAAAATCTAGGCCCTTCTATCAAACTCAACCAGAAGTGTATGGTAAAGTCAAGTGGATGGCCACATCAGAACGTGTCAATTTATTTTTAATGCAATTTATAGATTTCAAATGAAAGTCATGGGACGAGTACATGTAAATTAATTCACTTTTTAACCTCATAAAATCAAAGTATTTTCCACAAGATAGCTGAAGTGATTAAAATAGGAAATCTGGAACATTTTTTTCATATTCTTCAAATTTGATAACGTTAAAAAGCCCCGAAAATTTTAAATTTTATATAACTTTAAATGAATTTGTTGTATAATATTTATTGAAAGTGTTTTCAAAATTTTATAAATTTTCAAATATAACATAAATACTTTTGACACTTTGGAATTTGCGGGATGCGCCGCATCCACAGCCTCCATAGACCGCACGCCACTGCTGAATACAATGTATGCCCCAGTCTAACTATATTTAACAATAAAGAGATAAACGACTAGTGATTCCGGGATCATGCCCTAACTCAAACAAAAAGATATGTGTTTAAATGCTTTTAAGAGTACATGAAGTGATAACTTAAAATCATTAGTTAAAATTACAATAGACTCCAAATTTAATGTAAATCTATAAAACGTAAACAGTGAATGAGTTTGGAATCCGGTTTTTCCGGCTCACGGAAATGGCAAGAAACAATAATTAATTCTTAGTTCGATATTATACATAGTGGCGACTGAAACATAAAGGAGATAATATAATAATATTTATCCATTAAATCTTTTTTTATGTTCCAATAGGTACCTTGCACTTCAAAAATATCAAATACAAAGTTTTGATTTCAAAAACATACGAGGTCTATATTTGATTATCTCGTAAATTGGAAGGTTTCAAATTCTAAATAATCGTGATTTTTTTCAGCCTTTAAGAGTTAGTTATATGTCATCCAAATTAATTAAATGTAATTTTTTTATTTATTTATATTAATTCACTAAACTGTTATATGTATGTGCTAAGCCTCTGAGAATACAGAATGAGATGTTTTTTAAACGATTTTCATAAACTAAAACCTTATTTACTCCTGTAGATAATCAACCAATGGGGACCAAAACCGTTCAGTAAATTAATATAAATAAATCGGAACAAAATGTGAAAACTTTTTCTAGACCCAGTACAGTCTTTTTTTGTGATTTGGAAAAATTTTTACAGAAACAAATAATAAACGTTTAAAGTTCCTATAAAAACAGACAATATTTCTAAAGAATTCTTCTAGATCCGAGCTGTCTTGGAAAATTTGTATTATATGACAGAAAAGTTGTATTCACTTTCTTAGGAATTGAATTCGAGTGTCAAAAATCAATTTGGGCTATATGCGGCCCTTCGAAGTGTACCTCTATCTACCTGACATACTCAATGGTATATATTTTATTGAGAGATTTAATAATTATTTGTAAAATCTCTAGATAGAGATTCGATTTCCGAGTAATAAAAATTAATTTATCAAAATTATAAAATTTATTCAAAAGAAAATTTTCACACCTTTTTAAGGGTTTAAAAAGGTCAATGAATTAGTTTGTAACCATCTCCTCTTGTCCCCTTGACCATTGCTTGTTTGGTGTTATAGTTTGTCATTAAGATCAAAAAATGTTCTAATCTCCATTGAGTTCTACCAGCCCGTCTTCAAAAGAAAATACTTATAATATAAGAACTTAATTATTATAGCTACAATTATTTTTGAAACTCTGATAAAGTTAGTGTGTTTTAACTTCAAATGGCCTTCTTCCAAAACCACGACTGTGGGTTAGCTGGGATTTCTTGTGATATTGAAGGATGTGTCTTCTTCAGTCTAATTACTAATATATGAATGGTATATTCCATAGGTGGGGAACCTGTGGCCTTTTTGAATTTCTATTATTCTAGTTTTTTATCTTCTGGATATTTAAATACATACCTACGAAATAAAAATATTTCATAAATTTAAAATAAAATAACATGTATAAACACTTTGTCATCTCTTTATTGTCAATATTTTCCCTATATAAATCCCTTTTTGACGCTAAAAAGGATCCAATAGAAATCTGGAAAAATCCTGTTGAATCAATACCCATGCCTACGAGATAATGCACGCCGTTTACTTTCCTGTTTTGGAAGTACATACAATTGCAAGTCAACATTTTCTTTAATGGCAAAAATTAAAACTAATTTAAGAACCCAAATTACAGATACTCATTTAGAAGATCAATTAAGACACGCAGCTTCATCCAAATATTGAACTACTTTCAAGCAAGAAACAAATGCAAATATCTCACTAATACTTGAATTACATATTAAATAATGAATAAATAATTTAAAGTTTTTTATTTTTTGTTATTTATATACTTTGTTTAATTATTTACTTTTCATTGAATTAAATTTTTGTTTTGTTTTATTAATTTTATTTTATTAATTTTTGTGTTTAATGAAAATATGTGTAAAATAAAACTATGAATTTGAAATAAAAAAAAATTGAATTTGAACAGCAATAACTTTACAAAAGTTACATTTATCGGTATTGAAACTTATGTGGCCTCCATTGTAACTGCTATTTTAAATGTGGCCTCTCAGGGTAAAAAAGGTTCCCCACCTCTGGTATATTCCATATGGATTTCATATTTATGACTTACAAAGAACTGTATTCCCATTAATCACACTAATATTTATTTCCATACATTAAAAAAGAAGTAAACTCAACTTAATTTCACTAAATATCCATGAGAAATATTCATATTAGAATAAAGGAAAACTTCGAAACTAAGGTTTCAAATAATCGAAAATATTTATATACAAACAAGCGCGGAGTGAACCGCGGCCTAATATCGTATACACCTACTTCCACTTCCACTTTCATTTCCAAGTAGAAGACAATAGATGATGGGGAATTATCTAATGAATTCCAAAAATAATTCCACATATTTCCAAAGATGTGTACACCTAATTCCAATCGCGATTCACCCCTCGCAAACAATGTTTCTGAAATTCTAAAAAAATGCAACTTTCAATCATTTAGGCACATTGAGGATAACCAGAATATTAAAATTAATTTTATATGCTTGATATGTAAAATATTAGCCGCCTCCTCAGGAAGATAATTCAATTGCCCGAATATTAGGCCTTTGGGACTATCTTGTTTTTGGAATACCGACTAAGTAGTAGAGATATTTCTTTGAAAAGGACTTTGTAAATTATTTTTCGTAAAAATATTTATAGTAGGTAAGTAGAAGTCAAATTTTAATTTATTCGTTTTTAATTAAAACTCTCAACAATTTTTTATACAATTTACTGATTATATTTCACTAATAAATAAAATCAGAACAACTAGAATCAAATGACTATTCCATAATAAATAAATAACGCTATATAAATAATCTCTCGAAGCTCGCAATTTTAGTTTTGAAAATGTATTCCGACGCCAGTTCCTCTCAGAACATATAGCTTAATTTTATGGAGAGTAAGGATCGGTGATAAACCCAATATATTTACTTTATTCATGACATAATGAGCTGAAAACGACTATTAACATCGTATGATAAAGGATATGAATACTTATTTATTAACAAGAAATCATAATCATTGATAGAGTAAAAGAATAAGATAATAGACGATTATTGTTTACAGGTTGCTTATAGGTAAATATCATCTCTACACGTGTAATACAACTATTAAAATGAGTTATAGATATTGTACAGTCTTCGGCAAACAAGATTTTTATTAATCGTTCTGGTAAATTTTATGGGCAGTGTTCTGAGAGATCTTGATATCCAATTGATGATTTTTTTATTATTAATGATTTAACAAGATGCAATTGATTTCAGTCAAGATTGACTCTTACATCCTACAAGATAAAAGGTAAGAGAATATCAAAAAGGTTATTGGAGTCAGCGGGATTTATGGAGCAAGGATCCAAAATATCATTTTGAAGAAAAAGTATCAGCTTTTTAAAGTCTCGATGAACCCTCAGTAAATTTTGATTATTTCGTAATTTTTCGTTTGAAATTGGTTTGAGCTAGAAAGCTGAAAATAAGCCCTAAGTTGAAGCTTATTAATACAATTTGTTTGCCAGTTTTCAGTTCAATAACTATTATCGTTAAATAGTTCTCTATTTAGTGATTTTTTCCTGCATTTTTCATTTCGGAAGTTCTGAGAGGCCAAATGTAATAATTTCTTTGTAAATGAAAAAGTGAAATTCTTGACACAATATCACAGTTTCTATATACGTATCGTATTTGGTATATACATTTAAATGTTTATTTTCATCAAGCTGAGGACAACCTCATTGATTTCTCTTTATGAATCAACAACTCTAATACTCTCGGTAAAACAAAAATATTTTCAATTAAATATAATTTAACACTCTTGTCCCTCTTAATCTTATCTGTTTGATGAATCCAACTCATTTGACGTCACAACAGCCCCCAAATTAAATTTTAATAGGATTAGAGTGTAGGTGAGTGTGTTTTATCTCATTAGAGGTATGACCAAAAAAAAGTAAATAACGACCATCTATCCAAAAACAAGTCACGCAACAAGTTACTTAAATTTGTAAATATGGCTTGAAATAAGAGAAGACTGTTGGTATTAATAAAAATTTTTAAGAAAAAAATAAAAACCGACTTCAAAAAATTAAATGCAACAAATAAAATACACTAAAAGGTATAAAATAATTATTATCTTATTTAGTTACAACTAAACGACGAAATATTAACACGAAATTACTTTTTAAAGTCGGTGCCAAACAAACTATACCTATAAGCGAGCGAACCCGCCAAACGTACTAAGTAAGATCCGTCGAGTGCGATTCATAAAAGGTATATGTTTGGCACCAACTTCAAAGTAATTTCGTGTTAGTTTTTCGTCAGATGTTTGTAACTAAATAAGATAATAATTATTTTATACCTTTTAGTGTATTTTATTTGTTGCATTTAACTTTTTGAAGTCGATTTTATTTTTTCTTAAAAATTTTTATTTTTCTCTTTTTAGTGATGTTATTAATAGTGATTATATCATCAGAACTTGACCAAATTAATATGACACCATCCCTAAGACACCCCCTTTCGGATAAAAAAAGAACCATCGAAATCGGTTCATAAACAAAGAGGTTAGGTCTAAACAAGCCTAAACAAACCTAATAAAAAAGGTCTAATACCTATGAAAAAAAATCGAAAAAAAATGGGACCAATCGGAAGCTAGACTGGACCCAATGCAAAAAAATTTTCAAAATCTGTGACAATTGGCGGAGATATGAGGTAACATAGGCACAAAAAAAAAAAAAAAAAAAAAAAAAAAAAAAAATTCAATCGAATAGAGAACCTCCTCCTTTTTTGAAGTCGGTTAAAAAATAATAATAATAATAATTATCCCAGAATTTTTATTCAAATAAAAATATAATTAAGATATTGAATACTATTTTACGTAATTGGAATGAATTGTTTTTTTTATTCAAAATAAAAATGTCTAGAAAAAAGTCAATAACAAAATTTTCTATGGAATCTTCAAAATTAATTTCTCTTTCTTTCGAATCTAAATTAATTAAATAAATTATTAAATAAAAAATATAAAGAATTCTCAGAATGAGCAATCATGATAAGCTTCTTCTTATCAATGATTATAGTGAATAGTTTTTAAGGAATTTAGTGTTGGTACTTGAAGAAACATTTTTTAAATTAGCATCTAAAGATTCAGGGTTAACTCTTTACATTTAGATGCTGAATAAATGCATTAAATCAATACACATACACATTAATATCAAAATGCTTATTTAGAATGATAAGAAAAAACAGGAAAATTTTACGTGTAATAATTTAATTGTATTAATGCTTTTGTGTTTAGTTAAAGCAATAAGTAAATCATAATACAGAAAGTTATATGGTAGACACAAATTAAGATATATTTTATGCAAATGTTAGGAAATCTATATAATAAAAATGAATTTCTTTTCTTTGTAAGCGCAGATCTCTCAAATGCCTGGACCGATTTGGCTATTTTTTTTTAAATGTTCGTAATAGTCCAATTCAGGTTAATACGTAAAAAAAAATTGGAAAAGTTGCCCGGAAAATTGGAAAATTCAGGAAAAACTAAAAAAGAATTCAGGTTAGCGAACATAGCTTGCCAAACAATAAAAGAACTAAACTAGCAAAAAAACTGCAACAAAAATTTAAAAAAACTATCTATTTTTTAACCGACTTCAAAAAGGGAGGAGGTTCTCTATTCGACTGAATTTTTTTGTGTCTATGTTACCTCATATCTCAGCCAATTGTGAACCGATTTTGAAATTTTTTTTGCATTGGGTCCAGTCTAGCTTCCGATTGGTCCATTTTTTTTCATAGGTATTAGACCTTTTTATTAGGTTTGTTCAGGCTTAACTTCTTTGTTTATGAAACGATTTCGATGATTCTTTTTTTATTGGAAAGGGGGTATCTTAGGGATGGTGCCATATTAATTTGGTCAAGTTCCGGTGATATGATCACTATTAATAACATCACTAAAAGAGAAAAATAAAAATAATTTTTAAGAAAAAAAATAAAACCGTATTCAAAAAATTAAATGCAACAAGTGAAATACACTAAAAGGTATAAAATAATTATTATCTTATTTAGTTACAACTAAACGACGAAATATTAACATGGGGTTGCTTTTTGATGTCGGTACCAAACAAACTATACCTATAAGCGGGCATACCCTCCAAAGGTACTAAGTAAGATCCGTCGAGTGCGATTCATAAGAAGGTATATGTTTGGCACCGACTTCAAAAAGTAATTTCATGTTAATATTTCAGTCGTTTAGTTGTAACTAAATAAGATAATAATTATTTTATACCTTTTAGTGTATTTTATTTGTTGCATTCAATTTTTGAAGTCAGTTTTATTTTTTTTCTTAAAAGTTATTTTTATTTTTCTCTTTTTAGTGGTGTTATTAATAGTGATCATATCATCAGAACTTGACCAAATTAATATGGCACCATCCCTAAGATACCCCCTTTCCAATAAAAAAAGAATCATCGAAATCGGTTCATAAACAAAGAAGTTAGACCCTAACAAACCTAACAAAAAAGGTCTAATACCTATGAAAAAAAATGGGACCAATCGGAAGGTAGACTGAACCCATTTTCAAAAAAAATTTCAAAATCGGTTCACAATTGGCGGAGATATGAGGTAACATAGGCACAAAAAAAAAAAAAAATTCAGTCGAATAGAGAACCTCCTCCTTTTTTGAAGTCGGTTAAAAATAAAAAAGTTTCAAAAGCTTTTGATTATATATATAGATGAAAAATATTTAATTTAAAATAAAATATGTTATTTAAAAATTATTTTTCTTTAAAATACCCTTGGGAATCTCACCTCATCTTTTTTCTATTGTATTTAAGACCCTCAGCCATTTCAAAAGAACTAAGCCTTTTTGGCTTTTGTATTCGAGCTCATTCATACATTTAAATATTATTTATTTATTTCAAAGTTAATTATAAATGATTATTGAAACTATACTAACTTAACTAACTGAAAGGAATTCATTAGATTTTGGAATTTCTATAAAAATATATTTTAAAGATTAAAACCAAAAATTCAATTAGTCCGTAGAATTCTTTAAAGAAAACAAAATCATTTGAAAACCCATTTTTATATTGTTTTGAAATCTAGGAAATTTCAGCCTATTGAAATTATTAAAAACCTATTTTGAGCCTAATTAAACCTGAATTTTCTATAATCTAATAATAAACTTTAAAAGTTTATTATTTTTAATTTTTTAATTGGATAATTCTTCCAAAATGACGATTTTTACCTTATTTATTGAATTTTTACAAGACAACTTTATTTTAATTTAAGTCGAAAGGTTCTTTTTTGCCGAATAATTGAGTAGGCAGAAGGGGACAATAAAATATTGTCTTCTGCTGGAAAAATAAATTTTTTAAATTCATTCATAAAGAGATATACTTTGTCCTCTTCATCAATCTATTACAATTAATTCACAAGAGTTGATATATTAATGTGTTCTTTATACGTGTATAAAACATCAATAAAACAGCCACGTGGGGGCCCAGTGGGCGAAGCCCCCTGGCTAGCAAAAGGCCCGCGAAGGCGGGCCTTGAAGCTATATTACATAAAAACTCACCATTGAAGGTGTGAGAGCTGACTTTGACTTGTAGAAACAGATTTAGAATTCAAATGAAGACGATGAGATCGCCCAGATAGAATACAAGTCAAACTGATATAAATATTATACTCGTTTCTAGCTTACAGTTAGGCACAGACAATATAATCTGAGATATTTTACACCCTTTGATCAATTCATCAGCTTTAAAGTCACAATGATTTCCAAAAATAAAAATTAAATACAGGGCATAAAGATCTAACACATTTTGAAGAGGTATAAAAAATGAAAAAATTTAACTAGAAAAAATAATTTTTAAGAAAAAAATAAAAACCGACTTCAAAAAATTAAATGCCACAAATAAAATACACTAAAAGGTATAAAATAATTATTATCTTATTTAGTTACAACTAAACGACGAAATATTAACATGAAATTACTTTTTGAAGTCGGTGCCAAACAAACTATACCTATAAGCGAGCATACCCTCCAAACGTACTAAGTAAGATCCGTCGAGTGCGATTCATAAAAGGTATATGTTTGGCACCAACTTCAAAAAGTAATTTCATGTTAATATTTCGTCGTTTAGTTGTAACTAAATAAGATAATAATTATTTTATACCTTTTAGTGTATTTTATTTGTGGCATTTAATTTTTTGAAGTCGGTTTTTATTTTTTTCTTAAAAATTATTTTATTTTTCTCTTTTTAGTGATGTTATTAATAGTGATCATATCATCAGAACTTGATCAAATTAATATGGCACCATCCCCAAGACACTCCCTATCGGATAAAAAAAGAACCATCGAAATCGGTTCATAAACAAAGAGGTTAGGTCTAAACAAACCTAATAAAAAAGGTCTAATACCTATGAAAAAAAAACGAAAAAAAAATGGGACCAATCGGAAGCAAGACTGGACCCAATGCAAAAAAAATTTCAAAATCGGTTGAGAATTGACGGAGATATGAGGTAACATAGGCACAAAAAAAAAAAAAAAAAAAAAAAAAATTCAATCGAATAGAGAACCTCCTCCTTTTTTGAAGTCGGTTAAAAAACTGAATATAAAATATTTTTGAAAAGAATATAAAATAATTTTTTTTAATGTGTTTTAAATATTATCAGACAAAAAAAAGGGAGGGGGAGGGGTCAAAAATAAAAATTCTAGCCCTTTAGAGCAAACTCAACAAAATTTTGTATACATACCTATTCCGTGGGCTCCAAAAAGGCTAGAAATGCAAAAACTAACCAACCAAAATGAGGCTGAGGGTCAAAAACGAAAATTCTAGACCTTTTTGACCAAAGTCAACCAAATTTTGTATACATATTCTGTAGACCCCAGAAGGCTAGAAATGCAAAAACTTACCAAATTTTGTATAGATAGTTTGGTCGAAAGGGCTATAATTTTCATTTTTTTACTCCCTTCTCCCTTTTTTTCGTCTGATATAATGATTAAAAGACAATAAAAAAAATTATTTTATTATATATAAGTTTGGTTATATATAATTATATAAAAAAAATTCTCAAAAACTAATCAAAAAAATTATTTTATTATCTTTTCAAAAATATATTCAGTTTTTTCTAGTTAAATTTGTTCATTTTTTTATACCTCTTCAAAATGTGGTAGATCTTTATGCCCCACCCTGTATAAATACTCAAATAAGGTGAGAGTATCTACAGGTAAGTGGGGTTTTCCTTATTTAGCTCTTGGACCCATCAAAAAACAACAACTTGAAGAATTAAAAACAAAAAACAAAAGAGAAACATTTTTTTTAATCGAAAATTTTTTGTAATTAAATTTTTCGATGAGGGAGAGAGTTTGTATTAAGTACAGTGAAAGAATTAAAAGTGTAAAAAAAATCTCTAAGCTATTATTACGTAGCCGTGAGCTCACCTATTTCCTCTTTTTGAGATGCTGAAACCATCTTCTTCAATGAAAAATTAGATGTGTGAATATTCACTCTAAAATAAATAAACCTATCGATGCCATGAGAAAAAGACAAATTTCAAACCAAATTGCAAATATTATAATGGCTGTCTTGTGGCCCACTCGCCTGCTCAAGAGAAACTAAATCGCGCCAAATCGATATAATATATCGAGAATACTAGTTTTGCTTCAAATTACTCATGCGTTAATCAAAAAATAAATAGTATTTAAAAAATAAATATTATTTCTGATTTTTTGAGTAAGATATTTTTAATTTTTCATGATTTGATAAATAATAATAATAAATTTTTTCTTTGATTGATTCTCTGGTGTCTTCGCATGAACGCTGGGGAAGGGAGAGACAAGAACAGCGAATAAAAGTACTTTTTTAGAGTAATCTATTTAAACTAAAAAGGGGGCAACTAGAAGCATCTCACTCTGCCTGAATGTCGTCATCGCCAGCGGCATTTAATAAAAATTCAATTTAAATACAAAAGCAAACTTAGAACAAATAATTTAATATGTCAATTCTCTAAGTGAATTATAAATATATAATTTAAGAATTAATCTATAACTAATATATTAATATAAGATTTACTGATTTATTAGTTGAATGAGTAATTTAGCTACTAAATAAAAAAATTTGAAATAAATAAATAGACTATATTAAGGAGTCATTAAATAAATTAAGGAAAAATTTTAAACTTTTTTAAAGACTCGCTACTTTCTCCAGCTAGACATGCCCTACTATTAAACTTAAATACCTATAATAAACTATTATAAATTTATTTTTTATTTTAATTATCTTGAGAAAAAATTATATTTTCTCCATTTTTTGAGTCGGAGTCCTAAATCCAATCAGTTCTCCGCATTGGAAATACAAACATTTTCGTACCAGAATGAATTTTCTACGACTTTCAGTTTTTGAGTTTAAAGAGTTTCGGAATCCAGAGCCACAGAAAGAAAGAAAAAAATAGTTGAAAATGACTTTTTTTCACTTTTCAGATAACAAGGAGCAAATAAATATAATTTTTTTTTTGCAACAATTCAATACTCAACGCCGGCAGGAATGCTAATCCTGCCTCCACGCTGTATTTTTGAATAAGGAATCTTAAATAGATGGATTTGGCCAAAGCTGACCCGCGGCCTGGATCCGGCCCTCTATTTCTTTTAACCCAGTCCTGATGTAGGTATCTCTTAAAGATTAAAGGTCTATTAAAGAGAATTCATTGAGGTTGTCCTCTGCTTAATCGCTTGATGGAATTAAACATACTATACATTAAAGTGAATATACAAATATATAAATAATATATTTGTTAGAGATCATAGTTTCGAAGGTTGGACCTTCATCATATGTCTTTTTAATTAGATATACTATTGGTTTTTTCTCATGAGTTGAAATAATTGATTGTATGTTGGTAAATTTGTTTTGTTATAATTGTAAGCTGGTCACTTTACAATTCAATTTAAAGATCTGAGATTTTTAAACATAAAAAAAAATTATTGGATAAAAAATGTTTCACCAAGTACCAACAAAAAATTCCTTAAAAACATAAAAAAATCATTAAACATGTTCTAAATATTTTTATGAGAATTTGGTGTAAAAAAATGCTGAATGTTTGGAGCAGTCTAACTAAAATAAAATTATCATTTATTTTGATTCAGATTTAACGTAATGTAAATTGAAGGAGACTATAAGAGTGTGTCTTCTGCTAGGATTATAAATTTTTAATGTAAATGTAAAATCTCACTTACACATTATTAATTCCTGCGAATCAATTGTAATAGACTGATGACGAGGGGGCAAAGCTCTCGAAACTATAGTCTCGTTATAAATAAATTAAAAATTTATAAATTCAGCAGAAGACACACACTTTTATTGTCTCCTTCACTTTATAAAAATTTTGCTACTCTCGGCAAAAAGAAACTTTCAATGAAATGTAAATTTATATGAAACTTGATTGAATTTTTACTAAACTTTAATTCAAAGGTTTTCATTTGAATTAGTAATTTAATTTAAATTTAGTTAGAATTTAAGATAGGTGTGGTTTATAAAATTACTAATGATTTGAAACAGTACATCAAACAACAGATAGACAAAACAAAGTAAATGAATGGACAGGGTAGATACACTTGAGTGAACCAGGATTTGTTTTATTGTTAACCTGTTAAAACAAATAGACGGAGATATACAGTTCCTGTTTCACGAACTTCTTTTTCTTTCTCATCGTAAATAAAAGAAGTAACAACGAACACCACAAATAAGACAAACAGATCCGAAAAATCACTTGATGATTTCAACAAAAATACGATTTAGAATTATTTTACAAAAAACAAAAACAAAGAAGTGATATCTAGTAGTTTTGTTAACACCTGGTAGAATGGTAGAACATTTCACTTATTGATTGAAATTTACTACAGGTGTTGAAGAACACCTAGCTAAAGTCTATTAAAAATTCAAGTTTTACATTTAAATTTATTATATTTATTTAAATAAATTGACACGTTCTGATGTGGCCATCCACTTGACTTTACCATACACTTCTGGTTGAGTTTGGTACAAGGGTTTAGATTTTTTTGACCCCCTCCTCTCCTAATAAAAAAAATATTTTTGTTATTTTAGGTTCATTTTATAGTATATTTCATTTTTCTTGTTTTTTTTTTTTTACTTTATCCAATGCGAAGCATGGGAGAAAGTATTGGAATCGCTCTCGCGGCAAGCGCGACTTCAAAGGGTCCTCAGGTAAAGACTACGGAACCCATAGACTCAATTAAGGTCACAAATTGAAGTATTCAATGAGATTGAATTTTAGCACGTGACGGTTTTCCCAAAAATTACCTGGAATCTCGTCGAGAGGCCAAAAAGTGCCATTTTTTTGGAAGTGCGTGGGGATGGATGGATGGATGGATGGATGGATGGATGTGTGTTATCGTTTTTTTCGTCCACGATTTTTTCCACACCTTTGAGCTGATTGAAATGAAATTGAAAACCTACCATTAGTTTAACAAAATGAAGCGCTGATTAGTTTTTGGTACATATCGGTCCACAAACATTACTACTTTATTTCAGTACTTTTTTAGTTTTTTCTAAATATCTTGAAAATGACTTAACCAATTTTGATGGAATTTAATATCCTAATTAAGTACCTTGGGGACCACAAAAAAGGTTAAATAAAGTTTTTAGTAAAATTATATTTTAAAGTACTTTACTCAAGAACATATTAATATTTCAAATGAATTTGGATAACGTTTAGCAACGATCCGTTGCAGTTTATTTAGTTTGAAAACATTATAATTTTAATAGATAATAAGTAAAAATATATTTTTCTAGGTGGGTTTCACAAATAAAACAAATATATGTTTTATTTGGGAAACCCACCTAGAAAAATATATTTTTACTTATTATCTATTAAAATGTTTCACCTAGAACCGACACCAAATTCTTTAAAGATTATAATTTTAAATTTTAACCCCCTTCCACTTCCCTTAATTTTGGGTCGATATGCACCAAAATCTAATCAGTTCTTAATCTCAGTGCACCAAAACTACGTGTGAAATTTGGTTTTGATATTCACAATAGTTTTTGAGCTAATTCGTCCACAAAATTTGGCAACGCACAGACTAATAGACTAACTAACAGAAGAACAGAATCACTAACTAACAGACATTTTGACAAAACAGTTATTATCTCGAAAAATGTAATTTTTTTGAGCTTTTTAGTAGACCGAAATTTCATGGTTTAGCCCAATTTTTTTTATCAAAATAGTTTTAGCTGTTTTTGAGATATTTCAAAAAAGAAGCAAAAAACCACTTTTTTCATGCACGATTACAATACTTGACCATATCCTGTATGGTAAAGTAAAAACTATTTCATAAATATTTATTTGATTCTATCATTCTATTGTCCATACATATTACATACACTCCCTATTTATTTTTGGTACGCTGTCTGCAAATATGAGTAGGTAATTATGAAAATTTTCCTAAGTGAGCGATTTGATCTGGCAGAGAGGTGCAGTTTGTTAATACAAACGTTTTTGCCAAGCTTTAGCTCATTAGTTACAGCCGTTTGATAGCTCCCCATATGACATTCATTTATTTTTTTAATGATATTTTGCATTTTTGTACGTGAAGTTCTGTAGCTAGAAACTTCAAAATCTAATCCTTTTTAATGTTGGGAATAAAATCAAAGCTTTTTGACGCCAAGAACGAACTTTTTTCAACTTCCCCTTCTTGAGATGTTGGCATTAAGAAAATTATTACTTTTTATTAGTACTTGTTGTGCACACCCGAAAATTTAATTAGATAAAAATAACCTTCCCTTGATGAACAAACTTAAGAAATGTTGAAACAAATCTTTAATTTGTTTTATTCTTGAAAGAGCAAAAAGGCTTATAAAAAAAATCAATTTAAGATATTTCAAAAAAATTTAAGTTTTACATTACACAAGAAGGTATTTCTCTTGGTTAAAGATATATCACTGATTTCAGAAACAGCCTATGTCCACTTAAATCCTCTGATCATTTTTGATATTACTGATAGTTATTTGTTTCAAAGTGGCTTATTATCTATTATGCTAATTTGAATCGTAGTTTAATTAAAAAATTTAATTTAATTGTTAAATTAGTATCAAGTACTTGGTAACGCCGTTTTTTATCTAGATGCTATCACGAAAAGTTGAGTTGTACCGGCGCCAAGAGAAACAGGTGTATGTTTCTCTTTAAATAAAAAACCCTATCTCTTTATGTTGAAAAAACTGTGTGTAGACTGAAGATGGTGAAAAATTGTCACCGAAACCGTTTTGAATAATTTGCATCATCCAAATTCACACACATTATTTATAAGGTTTTTTATTTAAAGAGAAACATGCGCCTTTTTCTAAAGGCGCCGGTACAACTCTACTTTTCGTCATAGCATCTAAATTAAATTTAAATTTAAAATAAAAAAAAGAAGCTAATAAGTTTTTTCATATTTATCTATAAACTTGTAATTTCTGAATTATGTTGTAAAAAATTTCAAAAAAGAGAAAATGTAGTGAAGAAAACTTAGTGTAAAAAGCCATGTCAAATTAAACTTTGGATTGTTAAACTAGACGCGCTAATAGATGGTTATAGTAAGCATGATTTGTCAGATAAAATATTTAGGTCATATACAAAAAAAAAAAATAAAAAATGTGAATAAATAAAATAATATGAAACGGTCTTCGAAACAAAATCATTTTTATTTATTTTACTGTCATGTTTATTTTTTGCTCAATCTTAAAAATTCTATTCGGGTTTCGGGAATGTTTTTTGTATATTATTCAAATTATCAACCAAAAATGACCTGAGTGACAACGACCATCACCTTGATTCATTAAATTGACAAAAAAAAGAAGAAAGAAAACATGTCACGATGCTGCAAAAATCAGATATTGTCTCTCCGATTGCAACTCACGACCAAGTGCAAAAAAATAAATACAAGAAAACAAAACAGGAGCCTTTTGTTACAAGATTGTTTTGATAAGAGTATCAATTTTTCAAAAAACAACGAGACGGATTACAAATTGAGTAATTTTTTTCTATTTTCGTTTTTTAGAACAGATGATATTTTGTCGGCTTCTGTCTGTAAAGACAATGATGGGGTGCAGCCATTCCAATTTTATAGAATATAGAGGGGATATAAGACTCAATTAGACTTTTTATTTAATTCATTTGTACAAGTAACACAACTGAGAAATAGAACCTCACTAAATACTTCTTCTAAAAAGCTAATTTTTTTCTTTCCCGTCTTTCTTTATATGTCTATTTTATTTCTATATCAGTCAAATTTTTCAAAAAACAACGAAACGGTTTACAAATTGAATTCTAAAGATGATTTTTTTAATTTTCTATTCAAAAAGTGATTCAGACCGGTCTTGGCACTCCTTTATTTCTTTAATGGAACGTGGTTGAATATGGCGAAAAAAGGTTTAAGTAACTACCATATATTCAAAAAAAATATTCCGCTTAATCACAGCAGCCAAAGCTGGAAAATAATTCTTTCATCAGATCTGACTCGAAATTACAAAGATGGAAGATACCTAGTATAAAGACAAATATAAATCAGAATTAAGAGTAGTTTTTGTAGTGTTTCATAAAAATTAAAGATTTAAAAAAAAAACCTCAATATATTTTGGGATAAATTTTTCATTTCACCACAAAAACTCTCCTTAATTTAATAATGTTCGACAATAAATCAACATCGCAGTTTAAATATATGGTAAGAGGATAAAGAAAAAATATTTTTTAAGAAAAAAATAAAACCGACTTCAAAAAATTAAATGCAACAAATAAAATACACTAAAAGGTATAAAATAATTATTATCTTATTTAGTTACAACTAAACGACGAAATATTAACATGAAATTACTTTTTGAAGTCGGTGCCAAACATATAACTTTTATGAATAGCATTCGACGTATCTTACTTAGTACGTTTGGCGGGTACGCTCGCTTATAGGTATATTTTGTTTGGCACCGACTTCAAAAAGTAATTTCATGTTAATATTTCGTCGTTTAGTTGTAACTAAATAAGATAATAATTATTTTATACCTATTAGTGTATTTTATTTGTTGCATTTAATTTTTTGAAGTCGGTTTTATTTTTTTCTTAAAAATTATTTTTATTTTTCTCTTTTTAGTGATGTTATTAATAGTGATCTTATCATCAGAACTTAACCAAATTAATATGGCACCATCCCTAAGATACCTCCTTTCCAATAAATAAAGAATCATCGAAATCGGCTCATAAACAAAGAAGTTAGGCCTGAACAAATCTAACAAAAAAGGTATAATACCAATGAAAAAAACGGGACCAATCGGAAGCTAGACTGAACCCGATGCAAAAAAAATTTTCAAAATCGGTTCACAATTGGCGGAGATATGATGAGGTAACATAGACACAAAAAAAAATAATAATTCAGTCGAATAGAGAACCTCCTCCTTTTTTGAAGTCGGTTAAAAATAATTATAGACAGCCGGACCTCGAACTTCACATAACCTGCACGAATCTTTAAACAAATGAGCTACTTTAATATTTAAGAATAGGTTAAAGACGGCTGATTAAGCCAATAGAACAGAATTTATGAGAATTTAAAATCCAACAGGTTTACATTTTTCTCAATTTCAAAAATCTATCGGATTTGATGTTTACAATAAATAGGATTACTAAATAAAGCATTACTTTAGTCATTCTTATTTTTATGTATGTAATCTCATTATTTGAAAAGTTTTTGTTTTGCCGAGAGTAGCAGAGTTGTTGATTCACAAAAAGAGAAACAAAGAGATTGTCCTCTGCTTGATGCATCAAGCAGAGGACAATCTCTTTGTTTCTCTTTGTGGTAATCTCATTATGTTAATGTAACTATTCTACTTAAAAAGATAAACATATCGAATAACAGTTCGATCATTGTAGAAACAGTACAATTAAAATTCTAAATGTACATATTACCGAATGATAGAACTTTATCAAATTCAAATATAGGATTCAAATTGAAGAAATTTATGAAGATGAGTCTTGAAAGATTCAAAGTTTTTTGTAACAGAGCGGATGAATTCAAAAAAACAACTCCTAAGATTTTCTCATCCCCCTGTTTTCTTTTTGAAAGCAAAAGTCAATCTTGTCTTATAAGTGTTACAATGTTATACATTTTTATAAAGAAGAAACGAATGGTTTGGTTCTATTTATCTCTAATTTGACAAGGAAGGCGCGTTGAATATTGTCAAACAACCCATTTCGTTTAAGAGAGATTGATCACTCTGTGAGTGATGTAAATTGTTTTATCTAAATCTAGAAGGAAGGTCCAGACCCTTCTCTAGCCATATTCTTGTCTTTGTGTTGCCAAACCACAATTTTTCCACCCTAGAAGCAATTTACAAGCAAAAGGAAAGAATGATTAGAGGTTAGAGGTTGCTAACTACTTGTAGTCCAATCACAAGTGTAGGTTCTCACTTGTTTGCTTTTAATAGATATTATTAGCAGCCCTTTTCAATAATCCCTCAGAAATCTAAAAAAAAAATAAATAGGTATATCCTGTGAGGAAAAATTTGGCAAAAGAATCCTTAAATTATTGAATAAAAGATGAAGAATGAGAGAGAAGAAGCAATGCCATTCTCAACTCTTCACCGAAAGTCCTTTTAGAAATCTAACAATTTAGAAAAATTTTAATTAATATAATATAGTGGTTATTATATTACAGAAAATCCCATTATAAGCTTTTTTTATTTGAAATATCTTGATCAAGGATAGAAATACAGTTTTTTTCTCTAACGTTTTTTTCACTGAGTAGAAATGTGTAGGTAATTAATATAAATTAATAATGGCATAATATAAGACTATATCCGTCTTTAATTAAATAGACAATTAGAAAATTTACAGTACTTAAGTTGTCAAAAAGCTTTTACTATCGTCTTTATTTTTCCAGTAAAATAAATAAAATGAATGATTTAGGGTGGTTCGAGGGGTGAACCGCGTCCTAATATCGTGTACACCTACTTCCACTTCCACTTTCATTTCCAAATAGAAGACAATAGATGAAGGGGCATTATCTAATGAATTCTAAAATAATTACACATAATTCCAAAGACGTGTACACCTAATCCCAATCGCGGTTCACCTCTCGAATCTTTATAACTGCTCTATAAAATAAAATTATTTTGAAAAATCAAAAAAAAAAATTCAAAAAGAAATAAATATCAAGAAAATTTTTTGAATATTATTTGATGTTAGATACTTGGAATTAAAATCGAACATATTCTTCAAACAAAAAACCGAACACTGTGGACGAATCTGAAGATGAGGAGAACTCAGATGATATGAGAGACGTTAAAACTCGGGAATTACTAAGGGATATTTTAGGAGCCGAAAGGTAGAAAGAAAAGAAGATTACTTAGAAAGGAGTATTTTTCCCAGATAATGAAAGATATAGGGATGTGGGAATTTTAAAGAGATGAAAGATTTGGCATTGATAGAGTCGAGTTGAGGACGTGGTGTATGATGATGATAAATAATTGAGATAATTGATATGAATCTCAGGGGATATAGATCCAAATTAAACCGTAACGGTCTTAAATTATTGTCAATCGTAATGTTTCGTTTATTAATTTAAACTTGGTCACCTCCTGATTTAGTTGGCTCAGATAACATAAATAATTTTTAATTAATATTAATCTAGGATCCATTTAATCAAATCTTAGTAAACATCCGATATCAGTTAATAATTATTAACTTTAAATTGAACGTTGCAATTTATAATTTACCATAATCTGGTTAAATTTTAGTCCAATATTCTCTGATATGCTTATCTCTGATATGATATCAAATATTTAGAAAATAAAAGGATGAAAAATAGACAAAGATGTGGGATGTGCGAAATTTAAGTGAACTCGTAATGTTAATTTTAAAGCCAAAACCATCTTCCAGATTTCGGAAATCCCTTTCGTGTAAAATAATTATAAATTAATTATTTTATGATTTTCAGATTTTAAGTATAACAATAACTCAAAAAATAATCATCAGTTGTAATTTTTAAAATTATAAAAATTAACATGAAATACCACTTTATATTATTTTGATTCTCTCCATTAACAACATCTTAAGCTAAGAAAATATGTTTTTAATCATAAAAGGCATAGTTTGATGAAAATAAATAGAGGAAAAATGTTATTCCTTTACCGCTTCCGAAAATGATACAAATAAAACTAGGATTTTTATATCGATTACAAATCTAAAAACTAAATTTCAATTTTTGAGAGGACTACTTATAGCATAGCTTTCAAATGGTCATCGTCTATATTCGATACGCTCTCAACAAATTTTGGTTATTTCCTAATTTTTTTCTTTCGCAAACTTTTTGATCTAATGGTGATCAAAGAAGCAGATTTGATTAATACACAATTTAGTAGCAAATTACAGATCATTAGAATCAGTCAATTAAGAACTCTTCTTATTATGATTGTTTTTTATTTTTTACATTTTTCATTCGCAAATTTTGAAGCTAGAAAGCAAGCAACCAGTTTTTTTGAATTGGAAATACCTACAATAATTTTGCCACCAGAAAAAAATTTCTACAAGGTTCCTTGCTTATTAATCTTGGATGTCGGTATCCAATTAGACCAGGGGTGTCCAACCTTTTGGCTTACACGGGCCGCATTTGAAGGAAAAACATATGCCTCGGGCCTCATATAAAATTTACTAATTCCATTGATATTTGTTAATAAAAAAATAGAGCTAACAATGTAGAATATATATATATATCCATCAAGGCAAAAAAACAAAAATATCATAGCATTATAATCTTTGAGTTCTTTTCTTTCAGGATTTTGTTTTTAAATCATTTAGATTAGCAATTTGAAGTCTTTTAGAAATATATCGAGTTTAATATTATTTCTTAACATTTCCAAATTCTTATTTTAATTGAATATTCTTTATCTATATATATAAATATGGTATAATAACGGGTATCCAATTAGTCCAAGTGTGTTAGTCAAAAGGCCATTCCTAGACTAATAAAAATTAAGAAATTAACTTCTACTAATCTAAAACAGGTCTGAACTTGTATTTGAATCCTTGCCTTAGCAACTATAAAGAAAAAGAGATCATTCTATCAGCGCACTTTTTAGTCATTTGTCTAAATTAATTATTTTTAATTACTGAAATAATAAATATTTTAAAAAATGGAAATATGAGATGAAAAATAATTTTTAATTATTCTTAACTTGGTTATTTTTGTCACCTGATAATTGAGCTTATAATTTTGTTTTTAGTGAATTTTATTCTCGAAAATAGGGTATATACCTAGTATATAAATTATGTATATGTAAATTCATATTTCTAAAAAGTCAGTACTTATTGTGAACCCAGGAGGAATATTTGTTTCTGGGTAGATAATTTTTATGAAACTTCAATAAAGAGACATTATTAAATATAACTTTCTGTTCAATGTCTGATTGCTGTGCCATACATTCAATCAGAAAGTTTGGAGTTAAAATATTTAAATCTAATAAGAATGGTTCAAAATATGCCAAAATTGTGATTATTTTTCGGAAATCTCGATATATTTTTTCACATTCAAAATTAAAAGCCTTTTATTCTTCGAAACCTTTTGGGGAAGATTTTCTAATTTCTTCTTATTTTAGAAAAAAAAATATCAGGTAAAATTGTATCAGATATCTATCTTTTCCAGAAACATAAAAATCTCAATGTTTTAAGGAAATTTATAATTTTATGTCGGGCCGCATTAATTACTGTGCTGGGCCGGAATTAGACAGACACACAGAAAAACATCATATAAATAAAGCTTAAAAACAATTTTTCTACTGAGACATTTGGGAAGAATTTTAAATGAATTCAATTCTCCTGCTGCTGCTGTGACTGTATAAAATATTACTCGTATAAATTTAAGTAAACTAAACAAACTTGATGGAGTCGTATCTTTTCAAGTGAACAATTTTTGCTTTTTTAAAGATTCTTATTAGAGATAAATTGTCGTGCAGTTATTTTGTGGTAGGAAGCCTTTCCGCGGAAAAGGTCCTTTTAACTTCCTCCAAGCGACTCTAACGAGTGGGTGGAGCACCCAATAATGCTGATATGAATTGGTGTGTGTGTGTAAGTGTGTTTTTCCTAGGCGTTAAGTAAAGTTGCATGAGCACCGAGCCGCGTAGCTCAGTTGACAATCCTAACGGAATTCCTTATCTGCTGTTTTGCTATTCTTAGGCACTTTAGGGCAACAACTCATTGGATTAGTAATATAGTAGCATTAGTCTTGTTTTTATTATCAATATTATTATTATTCAAGAAGAAAATACATTAATGGTTAAAAATCTATTGAATCGTGATGAATAGAGACCGGATTTTTATGCAATAAAAACTGCCAAAATATGCCATAAAATATGCAGTTAAAAATGCTGAAATATGCAATTAATATGCAGAATACGTTGAAAAATGCAAATATATCCAGTAAAAGATGGCAAAATAAATTTTTTTATGCACTAAAAGATTAAAATTGAATACAAAAAGACTACTTATTTGAAAGAGTGCTATGAAAAAAATAACATGATAAAGTAAGCTATAGACACCTTTTATTGAGTAAAAAATTTCACAAAATTCTCGTTATATTTAATATATTAAAAAAACTTTAAGCTAAATAATAGGTGCTCTTGAATAAATTCAACATAATAAATATAATAATTTTTTTAAAAATGTGAACGAAAAAATACGGGGGTGGGGGGTAGTTTTATTTAACAGACACGATTGTATTGTATTGCTTTTATTTTTTATGTTAACAAGCTTTTCTTATTGACATGAAAATAATAAACTAATAAAGAAATAATTATAATATTTGACTGGCTATAATCTGACCACTACACTAATTTACAAACACTTCCACACACGAAAACTCAATTTCAAAAATGAGCTATAGTTACCGTATGGCATTAAACAAACAAAATAATAATAAAGAAATAATTAACAAAGGATTTGACAAAAAATCCTTCAAATATGCAATTTTATGCAATATTACTCAAATATGCAAAAATATGCAGTATAAAATTTAATCCACAGTATCCTAGATGCATGATTCGGATAGATAATTGATCCCCTGGGTCGTATGTGGTTGCAAACAAAATATGAAATTGCATAGGAATCCGGTCTCTAGTGATGATATATGACAAATATTATCCAGGGAAGTGCTACTAAATCTCTACTTGTCACCTGTCATTTCATTCTCAAGTTTTGAAGCTAGAAGGCAAGCAACCAGTTCTTTGTATTGGAAATAAAATATAACTAAAATATTGATAATTATTAAAATCAAAATAAATTATTGTTTAATAAACTGACACTGGTCTAAGCAACACATGACTTTCAATTTCACAAAAATAAAATAGAATATGTTTGTTTTTTTAATTGACTTTCAATTTCACAAAAATAAAATAGAATATGTTTGTTTTTTTTAATTTGGGACTTTTATTGCAGTTTATTCTCTGGGTTTGGTTATAGGACTGTCCAAGTCGTTCCTCAAGATGGACTATTCCCCAAAATATACTGACTTTAGAAAATTTATATTATATTATATTATGAAACCTTTATAATAATAAGCTGTTTTAATTTTTAATAGAAAAATCACCGCAGTCCTTATATGCCATTTTAAATAGTTAATAATTTTTAAAAATAATTATATTTGGTCATTTAATGAGGAATCATTTGCTAGATCCTAAGTTGATTCAATCATGGGATGAACGATCCAAAATACCAGCTTCTCCAGACATTCAAACTCAGAAAAATAAAAGGGGAATAAAAAATTGCCAGAAGAAAAATCTCATAACTAGATCCAAAGATGATCAGGACAAAAGTAAAGACTTCTCTTCGTTTATCCATGACGAAAAGTGTCGTAGAGACCTGACTATTATTTAAGAAAATCAATCGAGCAGCACACTAAAAGAAGAGGAATTTTCTAAGATTAGTATAATTTTTTTCATTTTTTTTTATACCTATTAATTAAATCTAGTTTTTTAGTTGTACATTTTTAAATTGAAATGATCAGAAAGAAGGAATTTTTGTATTAGATCACTTATTATGATCACTTCACAAGTCGATATTACGTATAAAATTATAGATTAATAAACATTGTGGTCAATTAAATTGAAAATTTCTTTTTGTCGAGAGTAGCAGAATTTTTATAAATTGAAAGAGCCAATAAAAGAGTGTGTCTTCTGCTGGAATTAAAAATGTATAATTCCAGCAGACGACACACTCTTTTGTTGTCTCCTTTTATTGTGGTCTATTTTCATTTTCAAAATTATTTCTTTGAATAATTGATAAATCTAGAAACATTTTAAACAAACTAAACATTATCTACCTATTTTCTATTTACACCATCTTCTATACAAATTTTTCTACGTTTTATTCAAGAATGCCATGTTCGCTTTTTGAAAACAACTGTTCCGAAAAATCTCGAAAGTTAAGCAACAAGTGGCGCAATTATTACTTGTTCGTCTGTCTTAGATACATAGTGTAATACTTAGGCTGTTAACTTATTACAGTCGTTCATATACCGTGATACTTGCACTTGATTTAAATTTTTTTCAACTACCTATAAAAAAGAAGCATGGTGCAACACCTATAAAGCAGAGTTGACTCTCCAACGCCTAGAAAAGAATATATGAAAAGCTCGAACTTTCATATTATAATTTTTTTTTAATATTTTTGTTTTGCTTTTACAATAACCTAAATCTAAGAATATTTTTGCTAGTAAGCTCATTATAAAAAAATAATGGGCGCTTCTTCATGGTATTGCCCAGAAAAATTTCGGGCCCCTGGGCAAACATGAGTATGGGCCCCTTCTAATGAATAAAGTTCAATATGTTGGAATAAATGTTTGTATGTATTATATAATATCTGAGGCGTAACCTAGGCTATGGCGAGTGTGGCCTTTGACAAAAGGCACCAAAGCTCCATTGTAAAAAGACAGTAATTCTTCATGATCGTAAAATTGTGCATAAAACTTCTTACTTCTTTCTTGTAGAAACTACCGTGACTGTATACAGTCACTGTAGTAGAAGGTAGCAGGTAGCAAAAAGCGCGCTCTCTTCAACTCTCGCGGAAAGTAGCAAAAATTAGTATCTGCGAATGAAAAAAACCGAAAAAATTGGAAATAAAAATTCTCCAAAATACAAAATTAATCCTTTTGATTTGGAAATTTTATTATCAAATTAAACACGGCCAGCAGGCTTTAACTTGCAATTCTACCGAGAAAATTTTATTAGAAAAAATAAATGATTAATTTGATTAAAAACAAATTTCGTATAAATTGTTTTTCTAAAATGAACACCCCATAATAAATATCTCTTAATTCTTATTTATTTGATTAAAAAATGTAACTAATAAAAATAAATTCATAGTATATAATTATTTAATTAAAAAATGTATTCGATAAATAAATTGTTTTCTTCCCTTAAAAACAAATGAAAATAATCTTCCGAAATTTCGAAAAAATAATTTTCTTTTTTCATTGAAAATAAAAATAAAAAAAATAATAAATTCTCTGAAATGAAATTGGGTTAGAATGTTCACCCTGGTATAGAAAGAAAAGGGTGTGAAATATAATTTTGGGTGCTTTTATAGTAATCGCGGATACATGTCGAGACAAGTTCATATCCATTGGAGACATTTAAACAAGCTCACAAAATAAACAATTTTCTATTAATCAAGTATAGTACGAGTTTTACCAAAGCGTCTCCTTAACACAAGCTAACTATTTTAATACTAATAATAAAATTACATCCAAAGTTTATTATATAGATTTGAAATATATTAAAAAAATTGCAAAATAAAAACACATGAAAAATAATTTTATACCTACTCTCAATCAATACAGGTTAAAACACGAATGAAATAATTTTTTAGTTAAAAAGCAAAATATAAGCTTTCAAAGAGATTCACTGCAAATAATTAATTTAGTCACTTACTCACACCCACATATATATATATATATTAATATAATATATACATATATTCAATTTTTTGAATTCAAGGTATCTGAAAAATTGGAAGAAACATCGAATTCGAATTTATTCACGAAAATGAAAAATTAAATATTTTTGATTAGAAAATTCTAATAGTAAATTAAGCAAATGTTCTAATTAATTCAAATACTCTATGTCTAAGATTTTAATAGAAATAATAATCCTATGATTAAGTGGACGCATAATTAGGAATTATTTTACAAAGGCTAGTATCAAGTTGTGAGCTCACCTGCAAATTTGGAATTTTCTTGATACCTGACGACTCTTTGATTAATAATTCTCAATAACAAAATGTAGGCAAATAAAAATATTTAGAAATAATTTAGATAAAAATAAAATCACTTACTTTTTTAATTAAATTCTTATTCTCACACTTAATAAGTTCTTTACTTGATGAAATTCAATAAATTAATAATTCTTCAAATATATTCAGATATTTTAAAAGAGAAAGAATTCAATCTTTAGGACAAATTCTAAGATTTTAGTAGAAATATTATTAAATTGCAACTATTTTCAAAAAAAGATGCTCAAATCTTTAGTTTTATATATTCAGATATATTCATTCATCTATTAAGTTTGGGCAATGTTCTGAAATTTTAACAGGTATTTTTCTGAATCATTGTTTTGCTGAGGTCATAATTCTGAATTATAAATTCTAAGGTGTGAACAAAGGGCAATGGCAATATGGATTTTTTTATAGAATATTTTATAAAGAAACTTTTGCGTGTACCGAGAATTTTCAAAGTCATTATTCTGACTTCCAAAGTTTCAACAAGATCATTTATTCATCATTTCAATTTATCCTAATTAACTTCATAAGAGAATGCAATTTCCTTACTGACCCCTTCTTCCGGAATCCTATACAGCATCGAATCTTTTATGGTGTAAATTTAAACTTCTACACCCGTGATTTTTACATGAAACATTTTAATAATAATCTCATATTTAAATTGAATAATTAGCAATAAAATAAAATAAATTTTATATATTTATATATGAACCCAAGACTAATTTAGCTTTTTACATTTTCTCTTGCATATTTTTTTAACTTTTCTAGCAGATATACTATTTGAATAAGATTCGGGTGAACCAGGGGTAAAACTCACGCCTCTCATTGAGTTAAAAAATTATAAAAAAAAAACTTAAATTTAGTTCTTTATATACTTACCAGTATATTAGTGCCGTTTAAGACTTTCGGAGGCCTATGAATTATATTTCGTATTACTCTCGATTGAGCACGAAGTTTTGAATAATTTGAGGACTTGTACCGTCTCTTAAGCAGGTCGAGTAATAAATATTTATTATTATTTATTATTATTATTTAAATTTTGATGAAATTATCGATGATTTCATTCAGGTAAAAAAGTAGAAACAGGGCGATTTCTACGACATCATCATCACGTAAATTTTCTGTTGTAGTATAGACATTTAAATGTGACCAATTTTGTCATTTGTTAAATCCTTGTTTTTTTCCTTTTTCCAATTTATCGCTATTAAATTTTTTGGTCAAACGGGGACCCCTGAGTTCGGGAGCCATTTACTTCAGGGATAAGTAGACACTGATATATTATAATGAATATATATCGTCGCCATCATTCTCAAACCTTGCATCTCCATTTTTGGCGAAATCAACTTCATTTTTCCAAAGATCTTACTTAATACTATTTACATGTTATAACTAAACCTCGTAACAAAAATCATGCAAGAATTTTCGTTAAATTGAAGAAATCATAACTCGTATTATTCTGAAGCAAATAGAAATAAACAAAGTTTTTTTTATTTTCTCAACAAATGTTAGAATGGAGGTACGAGATTTGAGAATGATGGGGACGATATATATAAAACACTCACATAATATGTATTTTCGCACCAAAGATATGGCAGTGAGCCCTGTCCCTTGTACCTTCTTTTTACTGATCTAATCCATTCTTCTCGGGAATAACCCCCCTTCCCATTATCAATCCTATTACTTTTCTGTAGACAACAAATACGGAAAACTTTAATAAGCTTCCTAAAGCAGTTTTTGAAAAAATTACTAAAAACGTTAAATCAGCTAAAGTAAAGGGGTACTTCCGGTAAAATGATGTGAAACAATCTGAGTCAATATCTAAATAAATTTATTTTCAGGTAGATTTCTAAGAAATATACCTATTGCTCTCAATCTCATGGTGCTACTTCCGGAAAATGTCATAGTTTTTCTGATCATGGCCCCTAGACCCCAAACCACCATCCATTCAAAAGTTTATATATATATATATATATATTTCTGTGGGTATGTGGGTGGTATTTATCGGAATTTTGTGGGTGCGCTGCAGGACCGCAACGTTCAACCGATTGCAATAAAATTTGGCACAAAATTTAGTCTTGATGTAAACAAGAACTGATTAGTTTTTTGTGGCTTCAGCCCCAAGAGGGAGGGGGAGGGTTAAAATCTTAAAAATTTCATAACAACGTTAATATCAATGATACCAGTTTGGTTGCAAATGGCTAATATTCTACTAATTTACCTCTACAACTTGTGTCTGAAAAGTTTTTGATAAGGCAGCCTAATGGGGGTTAGAGCCCCTTTTAGCTACCTCTTCCTACGGCCTGACGCAGGGATTTTTTAAATATCATTCACCTTAATTCACCGTTTAGGAATCATCATGAGTACAGTCACCGAAATATCTTAAAATAGTTTTATTGAATTCCATTGAAACTTGAATTTTAATTTTTGAAGTCGTTCAAATACTTGTTAACTTACTCTATGTAAATGAAAGTCAAATATCATACATTGAAGTATAGTGTTGCACGTTTTCGCATGTGTATCATTATAACTCCATTTACTTTGTACATACCTGAATGGTTCTTCTCCCTGGTTTAATGAATAACAGTACATTGCAGACAGCCCAAGGACTCTTCTGGTGTCTACATGGATAGCGACCACGATCTCAAGTGTGACATTGCTTCTACTCATCTTCGCGTTCTTCTCTGCTTCTTTTTTATTTCCGGCACAAATCGCTACTCTGCTTCCTTGCTAAGCTTTATGTCCCTGCGAACATTAATAAGAAATAAAATGTTAATTGTGTTTTTATCCCGGATAACCTGCATTCTTCGTCCTCTACGTTTTCAACAATCATCCTCATTATTCCTATAATTTCCATTTGAAAGTGAAACATTTTTATTAAATATTTTTCAAACTTAAAGAGTTATTTGACACAACACAGAATTAAATTTAATAATTTATATAACTTATTGTTTCAATTAAATATATAAACAATTTCGGTCACTTTTTAACCGACTTCAAAAAAGGAGGAGGTTCTCTATTCGACTGAATTTTTTTTTTTTATGTGTTTATGTTACCTCATATCTCCGCCAATTGTGAACCGATTTTGAAATTTTTGCATTGGGTTCAGTCTAGCTTCCGATTGGTCCCGTTTTTTTCATTGGTATTAGACCTTTTTTGTTAGGTTTGTACAGGCCTAACTTCTTTGTTTATGAACCGATTTCGATGATTCTTTTTTTATTGGAAAGGGGGTATCTTAGGGATGGTGCCATATTGATTTGGTCAAGTTCTGATGATATGATCAACGACGAAATAACGTAAATCTTCAATTCTTATGACCAAATAATTGAAATTATAATAAATAAAATATTTTATAAAAAAATCTTAAAACATTCATTTAAAACCCTCAAACGTTTCGAGAGAATTTATATATTTATGATTTGAATTTTATTATCATTTTCTGATTCATTCGCCCGACCATGTCTCTTACGAGATGCATGCAAGGTATTATATTAAGTCACTATTAATAACATCACTAAAAAGAGAAAAATAAAAATAATTTTTAAGAAAAAAATAAATCCGACTTCAAAAAAATTAAATGCAACAAATAAAATACACTAAAAGGTATAAAATAATTATTATCTTATTTAGTTACAATTAAACGACGAAATATTAACATGAAATTACTTTTTGAAGTCGGTGCCAAAAAAACTATACCTATAAGCGAGCGTACCCACCAAACGTACTAAGTAAGAGGCGTTGAGTGCGATTCATAAAATGTATATGTTTGGCACCGACTTCAAAAAGTAATTTCATGTTAATATTTCGTCGTTTAGTTGTAACTAAATAAGATAATAATTATTTTATACTTTTTAGTGTATTTTATTTGTTGCATTTAATTTTTTTGAAGTCGGTTTTATTTTGGTTGATCAATTTCAGTAGTAAATAACTTTTTTAGTTTTTTTTGGTGGGAAACCCTCGGTATGCATTTACGACTTGCATTTGGTCAACTTATTAAAAATTCAGATTGAGATTCAAATGAATGTCTTTCAATGTGTAAAATATATGAAACTTGAAAAATTAGATGTTTTTATCGCCAGTAAACGAATACTAAAAACTTTATTTAATACTGAACATGATCAACATGGTAGCTGAAAGTGTTTGCTTAATGATTATGAATAATTAAAAAATTATTTATATTATAAAATGTATTTCAATAGGGTGACAAATGAAATTAGAATAATATAAGGTACACAGAATAATAATTAATTATTTTTGAAAAGGAAAAATGAATTGAGCACCCCACGGGATTGGAACCCGAAAACAATTTTCTAAATATGTAGAATTAACATAAGAAAATATTGATTACATTATTTAACTTTTGCGGCTCAAATTGCTTTAAAAAAAAATTAAAACTAACTTCTAAAAGAATAGTTATTTTTAATATATATTTATTTATATAACGCCGATTTACTGAAAAGTAATTTTAATAGATAAGAAGATTAAGAAAATATGAATAATCTAAATAGTTATTGATTATATATATTAGTTATAGTTTTTAGGAAAATAAAATTATACTTGTGAACAGCTGAAGAGCTTGGAAAGCTCGACTAAAATTATATTAATATTTAGAATAATAATAATAATAATAAAAAAAAAAAAAAACAGTTATGTGGTTATTTTCCAAAAACGTATTCATTAAAAATCTGAAAACCTTCAATGACAATCAATTAACATTTAGATTTCGCACAGCTACAGAAAGAAAGCCCCTTAAAGTTAGTCAACTTAACATACGCATTTAAATTCTGGACAAGATAATTATCATAGATTAATTTTTTTACATAAAAAATGTTGTTTTGAATTAATCTAAAATATATGTGTATGTTCTAAGACATTAATAGTTCAATTGCTAGACCGAATTTCAACCAATCTGGGTTTTTGGGATTGATTTTCCCTCCACTAACATAAAAATGCTGAACGAAAAATTTCTCGCAATCTATATCTAATAAACGCAATTGAGTTAAAAAGATCTTTAAAAACCAGATTAAACATGTTTTATAGTAATTTCTATTTTGTCCACGATCTATGTTCCTAAATGTTGTCGAATTCCCCCTAAAATCTGGTAAAATCTATCCAAATTAAATTAGGGTCTCTACTAGAGATGAACAATTGAGCATCAATATTTAAAATATGGATGTTAAAATCTGCGGTACGATAATATCGACCTGAAAACATTGATGTTTATTAAAAATAAAAAATAAAAAATTATGATTTCAGAAAAATAGACAAATTTCATAAATTAAACTGAAATATTTCCTTGAAAACTATCGATATAAAAAAATTGATGTTTTGTTGAAAGCAATATTCTGTCAAAACGTTCTCAATGTCCGACTCAATATGTCAATTCATCATTAATTTATCAAAATCAATGAAAAAAATAATGTAAATATTTAAAAACATCGGTTGTCTTCCATTGATATAGAAAACATCGACCAACGACGCTCATTCTTACTACTATATACTTTTGAGGAAAATTATTTTGGTACTATAAAATACAATAATTTGGATGATAGATGTAAAGGCTGCTGAACCCTCGGTTTGTGACTCCCACTAGCACACTTGGCCGCTTTTAAAGAATCCGTTTAAAAAATAAAACGAGAGCCTACAAGTATCATTGTCTGTCAGTCTGTCAAAATTTTGTAGCTCGTAAACTAAATAAGATACAAACATAAAATATATACAAGTTATATGTGTATTCATTTTCCCCGAAATTAAAATTCGTATTAAAATTCCCATCTAATGGTTATTTTGGGAGGGCTGAATTTTTTGTGGGATCCAAAATAAAAACTTTATGGTATATCATCTGGCGTGAGGTATCACAATATGTTTTTATTTAACCAGAATTAGTTTTATATATGAATTTTTGTATTTTTATATTTATTTTTTTCACTTTAAAATTACGATGTAGAGCCCTAAAGTGGTCATTTTTAGATGATTTTTGTACCTGTGGGCGTTTAGAAATGGCTTAACTTAAAATTTCACAAATTTACTAATTCTTATTTCATAAGAATGAATTTGATATCTCGAGTATTTTGGATGATATAATAAGGTATGGAACCCTCGATATACGGTCCGCCTCACATTTGGCCAGCTTATTTTAGATTTTCTAATATCTACTTTGAATTATTTAAGGTTAATGTTGAATTGTTTTTAAGTAGTGGTAAATGAAATTCCTGTAGTATGCTCAAGTCACGACAGATATATTTTTAATTCAAAGTTGCATAATTTCTCTACTTAATTAGTTAATTAAATTTTAGACATAATCAAGATGTTCCGACGACAGGTTAATTAAAAACAGATATGTTCCTTTCGTGAGAAGAAATAGATATATTTTTAACTTAAAAAAAAAACTAACGAATGAAAACGACGTAGGACAGTTTCTCTCTCTGTAAGAGTAATGATACAGTTTTTTGACTGGCTAATTATCCATGATTGGTCGTTTATTATCAATGGCAAAATGCAAGGGGAAGGAGACGACATGGTTTGGAGCGCATTCACATTGGCAAGACAAGCCTCTCGTCTTCTTAAGCACCGTTGCTTGAGCATTCACACACACACACACAGGTAAACCGAAAGAGTGACTCCAGAGTCGCGGTGGGAGCGGAGGGGGGCGGAAAGGTCTTCCGGGCGGTGGTTATAAAAGGTCTGTGCAACGTGCGCCAGCAGACTAGTGCAAGAGGATCGGTGATTCCAATGCAAGAGTAGGAAAGCAACCTCACCGGTGGGAGACTTGAATTCACTCAACGGACGTTGTTTCAGTGATTTTATTTTACTATTTGACTCTTTTATAATAGGACGTGTTCTCATTGTAAGAAACGACGAGAGGACCAACACTATCACCAGCCATTTTTGGATAATCTAATTAAGGTAAGATTTTTCCACAATTACGAAAAAATATTTATTTTTTGGACTTAGTTCAAAACTCATATTTACTTAGATATAGGTATATATATTAGGATTTTTTCATGAAGAGAAATCAATGCGGCTGTCCTATGCTTGATGCAAAAAAACATTTTAAATATATAGCAAATATAAAAATGTATATTTATAATTTTTTGGGGGCTATAGTTTTGAAGGTTAGACTTTCAATTTCCACCTTTTAATTACAAATATTTTATCTATTATTTCTCATGGATTCATTTACCTTGGATATATTGGAAAAATTTTGGATAGCTTGTTATAACAACAAAATAAATTTTTCTATATCTAATCGGGTAATTGAACTCATGAGAAATAACTGATAAAATATTTGAAATTAAAAGACTGATAATGAAGGTCAAAATTTCGAAACCATATTCTCAAATAAATAAATTATATATATAAAATATAAAAAGTCAAAATTCACTAATGCTCTATCCTAAATAATAGATGTTTGTACTTTAAGAATATAAATTCAAGGTTTCGGAAGATAGAATAGATTTTTCTCAAATTTATAATCTTAAAAAATTTTATTTCATCACTAATTTCACTCTTGTAGTTTAAGGCTAATATAACTTCCAGTTAATTTGACCATCAAAGCCTCAATTACACTTTTTCAAACTTGATTTTTTTTTTTTGAAAGAGACTGATACGAATATTATTTAAAGATTCAGATCCGTCAGGAAATAGAAGACGAAACCTCCTGATAATTCTAGATAATTTTAATCTTTTTGTGATAGTCAACCTCGAATAAACCTTTCAGATCACTAGTTAATCAGTAAAGTCTTAACAAGACTTTTATTTAAATTCCATTACTCTACCTACAACAAATAGAAACAGAGATTTATAAATTAAGTAATGGAAAACTAGTTTGTTAGACAAAATGTTATTTTATATGTATTTTGAAAGAGAAGCTGATAAAACCTAAGAATATTAATTCAAGGATTTGATCAGAATTATTAGGAGATAAAACTTCGAAATATTAATTGATTTCTTGATTCCACTCTTGTAGTTTAGTACGAAATAATATTTTTATAAAATAATTTGACAATTAAATACCTAACGAAAGCTTTAGAAATTAAAATTATTTTTATATATTTATTTTTTATTTTAAGATACAATAATATAACTTTATTAGGCTGATACCTCCTCCTTCATCTAATACAGTTCCATCACAGCCACGAACTCGAACAACTTTATTAATATTCAGAGGGTATAAGTTAGAGTAAAGGATATTTTTAGAATCAGGTTTTGAAGGTTTTAGGAATCGGGCAAGATGGAAGCAGGAAGAGAGATTCAGAATTTAGAAATCATAAGTACCAAACGAAAAGGTATGAGGGATGTATGCAAGTCAGGTGTTTTAAAGTAAATAAAACTTTAAGGAGGAGAGGTTATTGACTTTATCACGTTAGAATACATCATTATCTAATGTTTATTATAAAATAGGTAGAGCGCATAAAAGAACATCACAGGGTCAAAAGAGAATCAAGGGCACAATATAAGCCACAGTACCACTGTAATATTTAATTATTCGAAAAAAAAATATTAAGTACTCCATGATTTAATAAAAATAATTTTAAATTTAATTTAAAGAATGTTTCCAAATGATTATTTATGATTTAAAGATTTTTTAAAATATCATCTTCCATCACTTGTATTTAAATCGAAATAATAAATAAACATGATTCTTCATTATATCCTCTTTTAGGGGGGACTTTCTTATTATCTTCCTTAAATTACAACTTTGCATTCTTCAACATCAAATTATAGATATTTTTAAAATTCCAATCTTTCTTGTGAATGTTTCCCAGCCCTCCCACTATTTTCTTGGCTGTGGACAAACTTTGCCTGAAAAACAAATTTTTTTCGTTTCTTTGTTTTCAAATAAATGTAAATTTAATTTTTATTTAATGTCTTTTTATTATTATTTAGTCATTATGAAATTATTTAAGATTAATGAATTTAACATATAATTCAAAAAATAAATTAAAAATCTAAGTCTAATTTATTTTATTTTTATTTTAAAAAAATGCCTTTGATTATGTATTTAATCAAAGTGGAAAAAAAGACATTTCAAATATTATTATTAGGGATAATTTGAGAATAAAAATTTGGGGAAAAAATCTTTTTTTTTTAGATTTTGAAAAATAATCGAATTTTTGCGATAGATAAGTGGAGTTTTTTAGCATACCTATTGTTTTCAAATCAATAATCATTTCTAAAGTCTCTTTTGTGAATTGTAGATTTAAAACACTCACAGACCTGTTAAAATAAAGACAAATCAAACCAACGTATTGGTAATCTTTTTCGCCCCTCTGAATTCTAGGAACTGGAACACTATTTCTCTTCTATGTATCCAACAATCTCAAATAGGAACCGGCTTCACAAATACCTTCGATTCCTATATATTTCCAATGATATCTAATCATACACTTCTATGTACTTAGTACACACACATACACATATACAAAAACAAATTAGAGGAATAAATAAAAACTTTTTCAATACTCTGTATACTTGATTGTTAGAGTCGCCATTGTAATCAACTTAATTATAATGAACTGTTCAAAATTTATTTTTTATTTTAATTAACTTGGGATAAATGACTGCACTTTCGGAACTAATAGTTCTAAAGCTAGACAACTAAAAATCTAATTTCTCCACGTTGGAAATAGAAACATTTTGGCACCAGACCGAACTTTTTACGACTTTCTGTTTTTGAGTTATTGTGGTTATCGAAATACAGGTAGACACAAACACAAAAAAATAATCATTGAAAATTATTTTTCTTTCGAATTTATTTGAATATTTAGGAAAGGGATTTAAAAAATGAATCTTTCTAATCTAAAGTCGAAAAGTTATGAATTCAAATGAGAATATTTATCAGAAAAATAGTATATGGATGAATTTATTCGACAAATTCTAAATTAAAAATTTATACTGACGACGCGACGCCTCAAATCACATCAATCTATCAACTATCACGAATATTAGTATAATATCAATTTCGATTGTAATATTTGGTAGAAAACCTCTTTGGATAAAATTCGCTCTTGATAGATGCAAGCGAAAAGAAATCAGCACTAGACATTCAATTGGGCACGAAATCTCGTTGGATTCCGACAGTCGTGCATAGTGGCTTTGAGAAAATCTCTTCCAGCTTCGAAAATAATGGACCAGATAGATCTGCAAATATTCCACTCGAATTCATGGTTGCAAATATTGTGCCGAATTTCCCCTTCAAAGAGAGATGCAATGAAAATGATTTCTCGCTTCATCTCACTTTTCTGTTGAACGTGACAAAATAATTTTTATCGAGAAAAAAATGTTCGTGAATTCTACTTGACCATCACTAGATTTCAAAAATTATTAACTACTTTTTGAAAAAAAAAAAAATAAGTAAAAAGAAAATTTTAAATAACTATTTAATAAGCTGAATTAATTAATGTGCGTATTAGGGAATAAAAGAGAAAACAATGATAAATTTAATAATTTAATTTTCCACGTTTCGCTCTTTTATTCGTACTTCATCAACCTTCTACAAGAAAATATACAATTATCAAACAATGAAGCTAACAAGGGACGAATCTCTAATATAGAATGCGTTTTTTGTAATGAAATTCCCCCCTTGATATGGACCAACTTTTTTTATTTAATAAATTATTATTATTATTTATATTATTGAATACTCACTGACAAAATTCAATGGAGAATGAATAGAAAGGCAACCAAAAATAGCAAAAAGTTCCAATTCTTAATATTTTTTTAACCGGACATCATTTTCAATCTCTTAAACGCCGTAGATTCGAAGGACTGATAAATAATCATACCCATCTCATAAGATTTTTGATAATTTTCGTAAATTTTTATTTCAAATTAATTAATAAGATACCATATATCTTATTTATTATACAAAACAATCCAATTTTTTTGACTTAACAAAAGTCAATATAATAAGTTGTATTATCCAAAAAATATTGTTAATCTGCTGTCTAGTGATGCTATTTACAGTAATAACAAGTCAGTCGAATTTATAAATATCATGTACTCACATACGTGAGACTGATGATGACACAACGATGTCGAAACGTCTCATCTAAATAACAATAAATAAAATTAAAAAAAAAAAATAATTAATATTTATCGAGTAGAATTGATTCCCAAAACCCTATCATCGAGAAATTGATCACTCAAAATATTGACAGAATAATTATTATAAATATGAGTTTTGTCTTGAAAGTATTTTTTTTTTTTTTTTAATAAATTTTATTTGAAAATGTAATTAAGTGGAATCACTATCTTTCACTCACTTCCATAGTTATTGAATAAAATGTTGACTTAATGGGAAAAGTATGGATATTTAAAGTAAATTTTATTTTCTACCAAAAAACAGACATTTTGCGTTAATATTCTTCAATATAAAAGTTCGCTAGTAGTAAGAGTTAAGTTTTCTAAAGAAAACAAAATAGGTTGTCATGTAATGAATCCGAGATGTTAGGGGTGACATTTCACCCTTTTAGTAATAAATTAAAGGAATAAAAATCATCCATAGCATTGGACTTAGTATATGAAAATCTTTTGAGTTTATCAATCCGATTAAATGAGTAGTTACATTATTTTTATAAGATATAGGAGGGAATTTCTATCTCAATCATTTACACCAATATAATAAGGGTTTCGGTTAATGATTACCTATTAGATAATTAAGTATCGAATTTATTAACACGAATTATTCTTATAAATAATAGGGTTTCACTGTTTCAATCCCGATATTTTTGTGAAAGAAGGTGCACAATAAAAAGATGCAACCCCTATGGATTCCCAAGAGAAGGAGAAAGTGATCAAGCTAAAGGGTATACCATATATAGGTGTAGGTGTTTGATTGTCGGGATCTCAAATGTCATTCCAGATCGTTAGTGTTTAGGCGATTCGATTCTAAAAGTGTGAGAGTTAGTACTTTTGCCATAGAATCAAACTTATTTAATAAGACCTTTCGGAACTTTCATAAATTCTTTTTTTCAAATTTAGCTTCTAGAATTTAGCAAGATGCAAATTTTTTGAAGATTTGAAATGCACTTGTTTCTAATTTCTTCGTTAATAAAGTATTAATTTTCGCTATTTCCATTAATAAAATTCTAGACGAAACACAACGTTGCCACAATTCATGTAGTTCTAAAAAAAAGGTTTATCTTCTGTCCCGATGCACTAATAGACCTGGAAATTTTTTGTTATAAAATGGATTTGGATTAGATCTATTATTAAACGTGATGCAAGTATGTTCAATTGAGTTTTTTGATAAGTATGTAACTTTTTTGTAAAAATGTATATACTTTGTTTTAATGTTCTGAGCAAGATAAATATAGGTATATCGAAAGCTCATTGGGGGCTAGAGTGCTATTTAATACTCTAATCCCTGATAATTCCAAATAATTAATAATAATAAAGAAGATCGGTCTCTCCATTAAAATCATTAATTGTATGCTTATATATAGGTACCTATATAAAAGATTACTTTAATAAATGTGAGATTTTTAGGATTTCCGGAAACGAAAAAAATACTACTCGTCGAATTAATAAATTACCTGATTAGAATTATTATTATATATTAATTATAATAGCATGAATTAAAATCAAGATATTATTTTTTGCTTAAATATATATACTAGTACCCACTGTTCAATTATTATTTATTTGAATGCTAGACAGAGTAGGTATATATCTAACCTGTTAACAGTATGTTTCACGGAAATGAACAATTCGATATTTCGGCAAATTTAATGGGAATTTTTGAATCAAAAGACTATTTTTTATGGTTCAAGTCGAAAGTAAGACAGGAGCCTATTTATAGTATTGCTAGACAAGAATCCGAATTTTCGGGAAAAAATCCCATTATATATGGCCAAAAGTCTACGAGGGCATTTTGGTGAAACACCTTACCTTGTATAGGTATGTGAATTTTTCACATGCAGTAAACCTACTTATCGAATTAGTAAATTATTTTAACAATTAATAAAAATCGTGTTAATAAAAATAAATATATTTTATAAATATAATTGTCTAAATTAAAATCAATAAATGATTTATCGTTTGAATATACCTATACTGTTATTCCTTTTTATGGTCTTATAGTGCAGGTTTACTCGTATATCTATACATATGTTAATATAGGAATATATAGTTTTCAAAGGAAATGGATAAAATGATTTGTGTCTTTTTGCGGCTGAGAAGTCGATTAACGTTTGAGATCTAAATCAGTCACAAGCTGACAGAACGATTCGAATAAATTACCAGGCGATAATGTCGACGAACTCTCTCTATTAACATCGGAAGACACCACATCATAATTCCCTTATTTCTTCGATAGTTAAATAAAAATAATCAAATGTATTCTATGTATGGGGCCATTCATAAAATAGAGAGGGAGTATTGCTTAGCATGGTGATATGTGACAAGAAGAGGGGGTCTAGAGAAACGTGCAATCGCACTTAATCAATTTTATTTTATTTTTTTCTTAACTTTTCAGCAACAAATCGTTTGTAGGTGGGGGTCTAGCTTTTGTGACGTTATATTTGTTAGGGGGTCCCATTAAATGAGCTCACTGTCTATCTATGTTCCCGAATTCTTAAACGTAACTGAAGCACAGAAGCTCGGGTAAACGATAAGTGTAGAACGGAAGCTTAAAAGTAAAAAGTTTGTTCAGGTGTAGGAATATTTGTATTATCATTATTATGTAGGTATTGATTAGATTGAGACGCTTACGAGATTAAAAGCTTTCAGATTAAAGATGAAGAAAATCAGAAAATAAAATCATCTGGCATAAAAATTGATGGATAACTAAATTGAGAGTGTATCCAATCTTGAAAAAGTTTTCATTTTATACTATGTATCATTTTTTTTATATAAATCCTCATTAAATTCAGAATTTATTTATTTTTTAACGAGGACGAAAGGTCAAGACTCTTGCATTCTTGGACAAAAAGGGAGGGTGATAAAATTTTAGGAAAATTTAGGTGTTGGATTCTAATCCAGAGTATTTATAAAACCAAATCTTGAAGGATTGAAGGGTGTAAGATTAAGAAAATGTGGAAGCAGAAAGGGAATTCCTATTTCTAGAAATCTTAATAACAAACAAATTTACAAATGCGTCGTGATTTATTGCAAAATTGCTATCTTTAATAATGTAATAAACCTCAAATTACTCGATTCAAAAAAATGTCTGAGGTATTTCTAGAAATTAAATCACAGCACTGTGTCTTCCCTGAACTGTTTCCTGACCCCATTATTTATAAATTGTCTAAATAGATAACATGAACTTTAGGTGAACTCTTCTGAACTCGCTATTTGCATAGTGACACACAAATTTGAAAGAGCCAATGCACGAATGTAGATATTATGTACCAAAATCACTAACTTTTAGTTAATAAATATTGTAACATACTACTTTCAATCAAAATATAGACAGTTTCTTCTATCAACATGGGAGTATGTGACAAGATAAATTTGAAACATAAAATGAACATTTGCTCCCCATAATTTTTTCATCTTACTTTATAATAAGTAGTAAGGAGAAAAAGGTTAAAATTTAAAATTATAATCTTTTCAAACTAAAAAAAAAACAAGAAAAATGAAATATACAATAAAATAAACCTATAATAATGAAAATATTTTTTTCTGGGGCCAAAATTAATGGTGGGGGGGGGGGCGAAATCTAGGCCATTTTAGCAAACTCAACCAAATTTTATACACATAATCAGCGGACCCCCTAGAAGTCTAAAAATACAAAAATTAACCACCCAATTTTTTTTTTTTTTGAGGGGGGGGGGGGGGGAATTAAAATAGTCCACCTAGTATCAAACTCAACCAAATTTTGTATACCTCCAATTGCATGCATTTTTCTAATCATGAGGAATTGTTATCATGAAAATCTAATTTTAGCTTAAATAACAATTTAAATCAAATAAACAAAAAATAATAACATGTTCTTGATATAAAAATAATTTTATTTTGAAAACATTTAATATTTATATCACATTCAGTACCTATATATCTTTGAAATATATCCAACTCCAGAGTGTATAGCTCCTAAAATCAGATTTAAAAATTTGTAAATCTAGTTCAATATTTTCATTATAAGACTTTATTATTATTTTTATTGAATCTGCATATTAAATATATATATTATATATATCAGGGGCGCAACCAGGATTTTGGAGTATATAAATTTAGCAGCCAGAAACCGCCGTAAACTCATACACCTAACTCTTATTTGGGATGCCAAACGTCGATTCAAATTATTTCCAGCTTATGCATATTTACCTATTGGCCAGCAGAAGTCTAATTTTCTTGGGCTATTAAATTTATCAAATAGTTTTTTTATTTTCATTTGTAAATTTGTTAATTTTTGCTTTTAGGTACTTTCATTTTTTCCTTGACCCGGGGGGGGGGGGGCAGCCCCCTTATCCCCCCCCCTCGTGGTTGTGCCACTGATATATATATATATATAATAATTTATTTTACTGCTATCAATAATTTTGTATTAAAAAAATTAAACTTACCTAGTGCAATTTTGGTATTTACGTCACTACATTTCACACCATCTTTAGATGTATGTTTCTTTCCAGTACTGACATGAGTTAATGTATAGCAATCTTGACATTTTATTGAAAAAATAGAATTCAAACCTAATCGCCTTTCATCAACAATATTTTTTAATAAAATATCTTTCTGACAGTGACAACAGGTTAGGTTATTCGCCAACTCGCCCACTTCAATTATTCGGGTACCTACATTAGCACTCTTAGTACACATTTTTTTTCGTTTTTTTCCCTCATTCATTACCGCAACAGCTTTTAATCGTTTATTTAGAACTTTTTGATTAATAAATCGATCTTTAAGATGTATTTTATCATTCATTTTATCTGTCATTTTAATGTCATGTATAAAAATATTCAATCTCTTTCAATGTTGCCAAATTTCTCAAACGAGCACGGGATTGGCTAGATTTGGTACAAAAACAGCAAAAAGTGTTGGCCTTATGAACTATGAATCCTTATTGACTGTTCTATATACTTGAGCATTAACTTTTTGCTGGTATTGTCGCGAAACAACTACCTTAAATTAAATTTTTTAAAATATAATTAATTATTAAATGAATTAAACACCAAAAACTTTAGTGCATACAAATTTCATTGAAAAATTGCCAGGTACAAGGTGTGCAAGGGAATAAAAAGTTGCATACCAGTACTTTAGGGTATAGGATATTATTACTAGTAGTTACTAACTAGTCAATATAAGCAAGAATTTCAATTTCCTTCTTAATTGAATTAAAGCAATTAAAAATTACAGTAAAACTAATAACATTATTTTATTTAGATACTTCTGTTAATTTCAAAATAAATAAATAAAAATAACTACCTTGAAGATATTTATAATATTGATAACCGGTAGAGTAGGCTATTAAGCGACGATACAAAATATATTTAGGTATTCTAAAAATCTACATGTCTTATTCTCTTGCTGATGGTTAAATAACATAGTAGATAAATATTATTATGATGATGATGTTGATGTATATTTTATAATCAACAAAAAATGCTTATGTATTCAATTTCGTTCAATTTCTACGGTACTTTTAATACAAACTCTATAAATTTATTTAATAACATATTACTAACTTAAAAACTTTATTACTGCAGATTTTTTTTTAATTTAGCATTCGATCAATATGAGCGTGAAAAAGTCAATTTAAATTTTTTTATTGTGAAAATTTACATGTTTAATGATATATGTATTAAGCATATACTATAATCGATAATATTTAATATATTGCTGACCATTGAGAATTATACTTCTCAAGCTTATCATTTATAAATGAAAATTAATAATTATATATTAAAACTATACTGGACTTTTTTACTTTACAAAGGGTATGGTCAAATATTGTAATCTTGCATGAAAAAATAAAAAGATAAAAATTATAAAATTTTCAATCTAAAAAACAAAAAATAACAAGAAAATGGAATTTACTATAAAAGGGTCATATAATAAATAAGAAAGTCATTTATTCTTTCGGGGACCAAAATGAAGGGGGTGTTCAAATAAAAGAGATATCAATATAATGTCTCTAGACCCTGTCATGATCGATTTGCACGAAATTTCATATAAGCACACTATACGTCCTTGCGGAAATGACTCTTCATGGGAAAGTGAGAGTGGGCCCAAAGGGGGGGGGGGGGTTCAAAAATAATTTAAAATAAAAATTTTTTCAAACAAAGATCAAAGAAATTGATATTTACAATAAATGAGTCTCATATTTAAAAGGGGATGAAACTTATAATATTAACAAGTCTAATGTTTAAAAAAAGAGTTATTGTTTGCAATATGGCGTCAAAAATTATTCATTCATCAAAAAAAGTTTTGCTTTTTAATCCAAACTCCACTTGATATTTTGAAAAATAGCAATTTTTACTTTTGTGTTCCTTTACTAGTTACATTTCATTATTATTCAGGCACATTGACCATAAATCAGTACGTATGGTCACCTTTAGAACTCTAAAATATCATTTATTAACTAAACCTTCAATTAAAATTAAAAACTAGAAATAATAGAAAATTACTAATTGATTTCTTAATTCACTTTCAACTTTATTTCCTTGTTCGATTGTGGGAGGGTAGCCAGCCTTGAAGCAAATCGCCGCAAGATCAAGGGCAAAGACAAGGGCAAGGTCCCTGAGAAAGGCACCTGGGACAAGGCCCTTTCTTGGGTCATTGTCCCTAGTTTATTTACCCCGTTAGATGGAGGAAATAGGAAAAATATAAAATGAACTAGAACTAGAACCAGTGTATGCGTGAGAAGGGATTTGAGGTTGGTTAGAAATTTGAATAAAAAATAGCCCTTTACTTTTTATATAACCAATGTATCATATATTATATAATTTTACAATAGTATTTTCCCTAGAGGGGCAGATAAATAATTATTTAAATATTGTTTAAAAAAATTTAAGTTTTAGAACTGGCGTGTAGGAATTTTAAACTATGGATTGAGGTTTTTTTTTTTTTTTTTTTTTTGAAGGTGCTCTAGGAACTGATAGGAACTTTTTTTTTACTTTTTAAGACTATGTAGCAATAAATATGTAAAGAAATAGGAACGACGAGTTTTCATTATCTGTCTGTACCTTCTGTTTCAGGCCTATAGTTTTTAAATTATTGAAGCTAGAAACCTGAAATTTAGCATTTATCTAGAGTTTAATAAACCGCATGTAGTTCAATTGTCAAAGTCTCCCACCAAAAAAAAAATATTTACGTATATAGTATTTCGTCTCTGAGTTTTATTCGTGACAAAACTGCAATAATCACAGTAGTGAATTTGTTTTTGTAGGTTGTCTTTGCTATTTTTCTTATCTCTTTAATGCTTGCTAAGTTATTGAAATTGAATCGATAAATTAGACTGGAAAGAGGAGTCAGAAGTTTTTAGTTTTGTGGTCGAACATCCAATAATATAACTCCACTATATTTAATGACTAGTCTATTTATTTGTATTGATTCCAAAATATTTAAAGTCCAAAATGGAATAATGACTAGCGAATAACGGAGATAAAAGCTTTGAAAGAGGAAATTCTTTCCAAGGATATTCCGCTGTATGTGTTTATCCAACCACTTATAATGAATCGTTAGAGATTCTCTCTTCATCTTCACATAAAGCTTTAAAAACACACGATTGCAATGGCCAATAAAAGTGATAATCAGCACTGCTTCGTCCAAAGCAGATTTTAATGAAACTTACTTTTAACCGACTTTTTTATCTTGTTACTAATGAAAACCTCATCTACGAAGAATAAACTGATTAATGTTTCAGCTATGTGAAACATTCTTAATTCTTGTTTATTTCTTGTGTCAGCCACACCATTTAAGAAGATTACTGGTTTTTGTGGGGTTTCACAGTTAAAAAATAAACATAAAGTTTTATAACTAAATATTTCAGGCTATTCACATATCTTTGGGCATTTACATTAGAATCATGGATTGTCTAATGTAAACCGAAAATGGCGAATACCCCAAAATAAATTGATTTTTTCAAATTTTGTTTATTTTGTAACCCTACAAAAATCTGTAAACCTTCTTTAAATCACAAATGTTTACTAGAAACCAACACCGTATTTCTTAATTTTATCTTTGTTTTTGTTACATCGCTATATATTGCAGCTTTATTAGAGCGTTTCCATGAAATTAGCAATTCGGTTTTATTCCCCGTTTATTTTTTATATTAAACAAAATTTTATGATCTCTGATACTTGTTCAAGACAAATTTAGTTTTTTGTGGGACTTTAATGATTTGTTGTTATAAATGTGTTGGTATTTATTGTAAAAAAAGTATAGAAGGTTGATTATAGCTGATTTAATTTAAACAATAAGCGCAAGATTCTAACTCGTTATTCCAGCTTAAAAATATTGAAAGCTACCCTCGACTAATATGCTCTTGTTAAATTTTATTAAAAGCCACATTATCTAATTAATCAAAGACTTTTCGGTAGAGTCTTCGAGAGCTCTCCTACTGAGCTGCTTTTTGAATTATTGATTTAAATTCTAGATACTGAAGAAAAATTGTGTTATACCAAGAAGGTGCGACCCCTATAGGTCAGAATTGTGAGAAGAAGAATATTCAGGGTTTGGGTAGAAGTTGAAGGAACCTGTGGGTGTGAATCTTGGTTATACCTCGTATGTTTCAGGAAAGTCATAGGAACGAGCTGGTGAATGCGTTTGTTCTGTTTATCGAATTTGACTTCGAAGAGTGGTTGAATGTTTGAAAACAGAGGCTTTTGAGGAGGACAAGGCTTAGGGCCGGTTGTATGTCGCAAAGTAAATGCTTTTTACCACTAACACAGGGTAGATGGTAAATGGAGGGGCTGGGATGGCCAATCAGATGACAGGAACTTTTACCATCTACCCTGTGTTAGTCGTAAAAAGCATTTACTTTGCGACATATAACCGGCCCTTTGTCGTATTCCTTACACTTTTGCATCCAGAGTAAAAGTATATTCCTAGCTATATTGATTATAGAATCGAAAATATAAATATAGCGATAGAAAGGGAAAGAGAGAAAGTAATTTGGTAGACATAACAAATATGGCCTTGAATTGAGCATTCCAGCAATAGGTCCCCGACCCATTCACACACGCGTTCACTTCTTTCGTATTATTAGCATTTAAATACTCATTATACCTACTATTGAAATGTACCTAGGTACCCAGTATAACCAAGCAAACAAATATTTAATTGAAAGCGAAGAAAAAATTACCATTCAATAAATACCAACAATTTTTAAACATAACAATCATACGCAATTTCATTTGCATACAATGATAATTATATAGGACGGGTGTGTGAAGTACAGATCAAAAAAAACAATAATCATAATAATAATGATACTGATTATAACAAAATTAGATAATTGAATCTAATTTTCAATTTTTGAAAGATTATAGTATGGCTATATGTTCACACGCAAGTAAGAAGGAAATGTTTCCATTGTTTTGCGAAATTTCGATTTTTATTTCTAAAACTTTTGAATTTATAAGAAATAAATGGTAGTAAGTGTCACCGAAATGTATTATAAAACATAAATATGATTTAATTTAAAATTAAAGCAGAAGATTCATTAAAAATTAGCTTTTATTAAATTTTAAAAATTTTCTAAATGGAAAATTAAATAAGGTGGTTGCATGGCTTACGTAATAACTTTTGTATTTATCAAAATAAAAACTACCTGCCCAATATTTTAAATTAAATTATATTGATCAATATTAAAAATTTTAAGTATGGTATAAATGTATACTTTCACTTATATTTATGCATATGTAACACACTCTTGTCAAACAGTCCAAATCTAAGGATCTATTCAAATCAAAAGAATCCCATCAATAAATTTAAAATTTATTCAACATCAATCTACGAACAAGAGAGTGTGTCATTTTAACTCTTAATTTATAAGGTAATTAGGAGTTTTTTGCATTAATACAATAGCTACTGAAATACATTCTAATTTTAAAACCTATTAGATTAGGTTTACACTTAGTTTAAATTAATAATCCCAAGGATTTGAAAGTCCATGAGCCATAAAACACCGACACAGCTGATGCACTTATTCTCCCAGTTCATAAAAACTACGTTTACTACTGAACAAGCTTACTGTTTATGACTATCTAGCATAACTTGGAAATTATTAAGAAATTTTCTTTATTCAAAAATTTTATAAAACTTATTTTCTTTTTTCAATTTCATATCTTTATATATAATTCTCTCTCACTCAAGTCTACTAATCATATTATTTTGTGATTTTTGGACAGTTTGTTCCCGTCCCCTTTGAAACTATGAGGTAACAATTAAAATTTTCACCTTCCTGAATATTTTAATTTTTAAATGTCTTAAGTTTGATTTTCTGGACCCCTCCCCTTATTAATGACGTCCCATCAAAAATTATAGAAATATTCTACCACTCAAGGGAATTGATTATATGCCAACTCCGTGCAAGATTTTAAATTTAATGAGATTTAATTCTTTTTAAAAATGCATTTCCCGTAAATCGCAATTAGAACAAAAGATGAAATCAATAAATTCTTATAGTATTAATATTAATAAAATAAATATAAACATTCTAAATTAATAAATAGTATAATTGTAAAAATAATTTTTTTTTAACTTTCATTAAGTTATTAAAAATATTATTTCATAGTAGTATATCTACACCATAATATTCTATGATATATAGGTATAAAAAATTAATTACCATGAAATTCAATTAAAGAAACGTTAGTTTTTTGTTCAGATTGCAGATTATGCGGAGTTAAATGTATTTATTTTTCATTTATCAAAATGTCTACTCAAATTATAATAAATAACGAGACTAGATTAAATATTAAAAAAAAAAAAAATAAAGTAAAATTTCATATTTAATCTAATGATACAAATACTAGCCAAATAGGTTTGAAAATCGCGTAAATGAATATTTACATGCTTCATCATTTACCCTAGTGTCTATAAGTTTATTCATAAATATACTCTGCTTAAAATGTAATATTTCCTCCTATTGTAATAATTGAAATAGTTCTGTCAATCATGAAAATGAACTTCACATATTTACTTTATTTTTTAATTATTTTATTTTAGACAATAAATTAGTCTAGAACTAATTAAAACTTGGTGATTTTCTGCTTCTTCATCTGTAATAATTATTAGTAGCTAAATTACAGAGATAATTCAATTAAGAGTCATTAACTTTGATGGTTACTGTAATTTCCTTGATTTACTATTTTGGAATTAAAGTGTATGATACTTGAAACTATGACTTAATTCATCTAAATAATTGATGTGCATAGACACAAGGATAAAGGCGGATAATAATATTTGATGGTTATTTAGGAAATTTGGATGAAAATAGAAAATCTTACACAAGGCTGGTTACGTTCTCAAAAAATGTTGGCATTTAACGGTTTAAATTAGAACGTTGAGCATAGTGGTGAAGATTATTAATAAAAACTTTCCTACCAAATTTCAGTTTATTAGCTAGCTTCAACGGTTCAAAAGCTACACACAATTTCTGATTTTCTACATTTTTAAGGCGGAAGTTCTGAATCTATAAAATCCAAAATTTAAACGCTTCTTTAGATTGTAGATACAATTATTTGGGTACCAGAAAGATCTTTATGCAAGCTCTTTTGTACTTATGTATTCGTGGGTATCAGAATATAGACGAATAGAAAATAATCATGCTTGAAAATAAATTTCCTCAGCATGATAAAAAATAAATAATAAATAAATAAATATAAATTTTCAAGTGAATTCAACACTCCGGTTGCCCGGCTGTACACATCATTGTGTCATCAGAAATAGACATTAACGAAAGTCAAGAAGAGGAGATTTGATGATAATCTATTGGAAAACATGATAATAGTACTGAAAAATAAAATTACACTATCAAATCATCATTAGACAATGTCACCGAGAAAATTAAATTATAATCTAATTAATCTTTAAGTTCTAATGTGACTTTGGATTGTCTGGAAGCGTAGACATATGATTTTCAAAAGTGATGTTAATTAAAATAACTAGATTATTCTTTCGGTCTAATGTTGAAATTTAAAAATTTGTTGAATTATATTTGTTTTTTTAGACAAGGTGTCTTCAGAATTAATAGTGTAGAAAATTACAATAAATATTCTAATTTCACCATAGTTAATCCAATGGGAAAGAATTCTACAATTTATTAACCTTACCACATGATTATGTTAATTTACGAATATGCCAGTGACTAGGATATGACTGAAATAATAAAAGTTGTGATTTCAATTTATTGTTTAGTTGTTTGTCTTTTGTTGTATAACAAGGGTGGAGGCTCGATTTACCATTAAAATGGTCATTAAATTAATACAATGAGCATTCCTCCCAAAGTATAAAAGGTGTATGTGTAAATCTCTCAGGGGTAAAATAAATGTTTCTAAAGAGAAATAAACAATTATATCCTGTAATATTGATTGTATTAAGTGGAAAAAAGTACAAATTGACATAAATTGACAATATGAGTATATTAAGTGAAAAAATTCCATACGATATAAAAAATTTTCAATATAAACTAAAATTTTACGAATCAAATTTTAGAATTCATTTCTCTTTTCGAATTAAAGTCCCAAGTTTAGCTATAGAAATTAATGATAAATTAAAAGGCTTTCATCAAATAAATAAGTAGAATTTTACTTACCAACGTTAGAAACTTCTGTCCCTGGAGAATCAAGGTATTAAGGAAGTTAAAATTTATGGTAAAATTTTTATGATTTATCTAATATCGAAAGAGGCTTCTAGATTTCAAACATAGTAAAAATCTAAACTATATTTTAGATCATTCAAGAAAACATGGGATAGTCTTTTAGTGGACTATACCTATTCTAGGATCTGGGACTTCTATATGGTATAATAGACTGAGCCATTCCAATTCAAGTCTTAGTTAAATCTTTCATGAAGTAATTGATGCAACTTTAAAATACACAAGGATTTTGTTCAAAGGGTGGATTAACATTCAGCAGGCAGATACTATACATTTAGAATGGTTAAATTAATTATATTATTAATTTATTTTTTAATTTACCTTCTACAAAACTACTATTATTTTTTTAGTGTTCTTAGTACTAGGTAATATAATAGTTTATCTTAGCTAGTATAAGAAATATACTTTGAATAAATTCAAAGATAATTAAATTTATATTAAGTGTGAGAAAACTAATATTTAATTTAATATAGTGGCTTACTGGTCATAAATGTCAAACGAAATTTCAAAAAACTTACGCGCCGAGAGACAGGTAAAGCCTTCCTGATGAAAATTCTTAATATTAAATTCTCTCCAAATTTTTTCTGCATATTTCGTTTAAAATATCTGAAACGTGGAGAAAAATCATTTTTAGCCATTTTTTTTATCTGATTGGCTTTATATATGTCTGTCGGTTTGTGTGTTTGGATTCCGATAGTATTACATCAAAAACCAAACGACGTGGAAATTTCATTCTAGTGCAAAACTGTTTGTATTACCAATGAAAATAATGTATTAGATTTTGAGCTCTTTAGCTTTAGAACTCCTGGTTCAAAAGTGCGAAAAATATCGTTTTTGAATGATTTTAATCAGATTTTAAGGTCATATGATTTTATACTTTTTTATATAATTTATACTTATAATTTTATACAGAAAAATCTTTAGTTTTCAACTGGAATATGTATTAAAACCTTTATAATTTTAATAATAAGGAGGCGCCAATTCCTTAGTTGTTAGCTTGTTTGTCTACTAACCGCTTGGACTGGAAATCGTACCTCGATCTTGCTCCAGGCAGCAAATTTTATTGCTGACCTTAGATTAAAGGCGCCTCGTCAATTATATGGAAAATTATCCCAGTGAACAATTTCCCAAGATATTAATAATTAGTGAAGACTTATAAATTATTATTATTATTATTATTAAATAGTGGGTGAATTTTATGGCATTACCGGTACGGCCAATATAATATAGGCATTACTATTATATATATATATATATATATATATATAGAAATGACCAGTTAAGTGGAATACAAAAAAAAATTAAATATCGATATAACGGAAATGGTTTTCTAATTGAACCAATCAGTTGGTACAGTAACCAGCAACAGTTAAAATACCTTTTCAATGAAGCTTGTTTTCACACACATTGCTTATATACACCATTGATGAATAAACGTAATTTATCCATGGTTAATAAAATTAAATTTACCATGTAGAGTTTGTATTCTTTCCGATTACTCTGATTTTATTATTTACTACAGAATTATATTGGAATAATTTCTCAAAATGTTAATTTATTAGTTCGTGATTTTTTTTTTTTTTTTTTTTAATTATTAATTTTTCATTCTATCACGATCGCAATTAAGTAAAAGAATGTGAAGGAGATATGGTAGAAAGAGGAGAAGAGATTCCTTAATTACCAATCTTGTTCAATTATTTTAGTTCTCAATCCTTTATTCCCGAAAGAATTTATCTTTCATTTCCATTATTCAAGTATGTAAATATAAACGTTCACATTTTCCGAAAATCAGAAAAAAAAATTTATATAGGGGGGAATGGGATCGAAACAAATTAATTGTTTTACAAGACCCAGGTTCAAATATACCAAAAATCAAATAAAGACAAAATAAAAAAAAAAAAAAAAAAAATTGAAAAGTGTTGTTATCAAACTGTAGTCTTTAAGTAATAAGCTGAAATGTAGTATCTATGAATATTCATTAACAACATTTTTGTGCTAGGTTTCGATTTTCTAGCTGAAGCCTTTTGTTGATACTAAAATGCCGAATCACAAAAATTCGCGGAGAGCGTACCGAATCTTTAAAAAAATTTCCTCAAAGTTATTGATATAAAAACTTCACTTACTACTAGACTTTTTTGTCACTTGCTGTTTATGTCTCTGTATCAAAGTTTATAAATTATTAAAAAAAAGCATGACGGAAAATCATTCGAATATTTCTAAATCTCTTGCACAACCACTCATATATGTACAAAACGTCACTCAAATTAAAACTCTTTATTAGATTATTTGAAATAAGCTAAAACTCGCATACCTAGTGCTCCTTATCTTATAGCTTTCAAAACATTTGATATATCAAAAATCTTTCTTATTTATCGGTGATAAGTGTTTTGGGAAAAAATTTCATAATTTGATGTTCTAAACTTCGACAACTACAAGATAATAACCTAAAAATTGCCAATTTGGGACTCTTTCACGCGGTCATTTTAAAGTGAATTAAATTTTAGAACAGAGATGTTTACAGAAATACCTCACATTCAATGAGTATTTTTTTTTTATTTTTGACTCTACATTAAATTCCCCAAAATGATCATTTGATTAAAATTTTAATTGGATGTTTACTTTTAGGTAAAATGATTAGATCTAGCTTGTAATTTTATTTAGTTTACAAATTATAATGCTCTGACAGATAGACAAACAGACCGACATTGTATCAACACTAAATAGCCCTAATTTACTTATGGTCAGAACTCTAAAAATACCTAAATTTTTTATTTTTGTTGACGGTATTATATTCCAGACAAAATCAGGATCAATTGCTTTTACTATTATTAATAGTATGAAGCAGCGGTTCACAACTATATTTTAATGTGTAACCATTCTATACATGTTACATATCGTCGCCTTAGAATGCAAACCTGCTAAATCCATTTTTCATCATATATGACATATTAATACCGTTCGAAAGAAAAAGAGATTCAGCATCGTCTAAGTAAAACTGCTACTTAAAATTACGATCGTAAGTTGTAGAAAAAAATCTGACAAATATTTCCTTTCCATAATTACAATATTAAATTTTGTTGGTTTTTCTCTCTGCCCTCTAAAATTTCCTTGTTGTGAGTTAGCAGGTTTACACTCTAAGGGGACGATATTAAAATTGATATTAAATAATAAACTTATTGTATTTTGTAGGTATTTATTATAAAATAAAAAATCTAAAACTACAAACAAAAATAGAAGAATAGAAATATTTCTTAGTATAAAGTTAATGAATTTCAAACGGAACCCCAAACTTTTTTGGTGGAGCCCTATTGTTCCTCGGAACACTTTTGGGAACCGCTGGTATAGAGAGAATTTACGTTTCACTGTTCAAGGTGTTCTGAGATAAAGATGTATTAACTATTCACAACAAAAATGTGTGAATAATAATTGAAAAGTTTTTGTTTTGCCGAGAGTAGCAGAGTTGTTGATTCACAAAGAGAAACAAAGAGGTTGTCCTCTGCTTGATGCAAATAAACATACACACATATATATCTAAATTATATATCTGTATATATATTATTTATTTGTTTGAGACTATAGTTTCGAAGGCTTGGCCCTCATCAGCAGTCTTTTTAATTATAAATATTATTCTTCATGGGATCAGTATCGCATGGATATTGAAATTTTTTCTTCTTTCTCAGCTGAATAGCCAGGTAGAATTAAATTTTTTTTAATTTAATTTTACAAAAATTTTCAATATCCACACAATACTGATCCCATGAAAAATAATATTTATATTTAAAAAGACTGATGATGCCTTCGAAATTATAGTCTCAAATAAATAATATATATACAGATATATAAGTTCGATATATATGTGTGTATGTTTACTTGCATTAAGAAGAGGACAACCTCTTTGTTTCTCTTTGTGTGAATAATAAATTCACCCGTTTTACTAGAATTAGTGAAATAAAGAGAGAGACAAATTCAGGTTTTCCATAATGATAAAAATTTCAAACTAAATTTCGCCCTAATTATTAAAATACAAGTTGAATTAATTAAAAGAGTAACATAGATGAAGATGATGATGAAAAGACAAGAGATGGCGAGAATGAGAGGAAGAACGAAACGGTTGTTCAAACGGTCTCTCGATACGCTGCGGTGGATGTTCTTCACACTGAAAGGTAGCCTCTGATACACACACACATACTCTCAGATGGAATACCTTTTAAGGTCTCTTGGAACATTCTTCCATTAAAAAAAATTATGAAATTAAAAAAGTCCATAAATAGAAAAATCAGTGAATTGTTTCTCACCAAAATGACGAATCAATTAGAATTTAATGAGCAAGGTGCAACGTGGGAAGGAAGAAAAGCGTCTTCAGTAACGAGGACGCTCGAGGGACTGGGTCACAATTCAAATGACACCTGATAGTAAAGTCCACGCCGAGGTTTGCCTTGTTTGAGGGGGACGATCTTTTCTAACCTAACCGTTTGGTCATCATTTTTAAATATTTAAATTACAACCTTTCAGATACCGCTGTCTGCTTGATCCTACTTTTTATTCAAAAAATGCGAAGAATTTAACTCCTTAAGCTTACACAATATCTTGATCAATAATAAACAAGGCAAAGCATTTATCGTATTATTTACGAGTTTAGTCCTTTTATTTTACCGAAGGTTTTTGAATATGATGATTTAATCTTGCAGGATGATTAAAATTTTATGCTTAGGTATGTGAAAATATTAAAAAAAAAAATATTTTAAAAACGTTAAGTGAAATAAAGGTGTTAAGGGTCTATAAAAAAGGTTTTATATACTAAACATGGAAAAAATTACATTTTATGAATTATATCAAAATGATTTTTCAAAATAGAAATATTTTTTTTATAAATTTTATAATTGATGTGATAAGGAGTTACACCAAAAAGGTGCATCCCTTAAAGGTCCCTCCATCGTGAAAAGAAGAAAAGAGGGGATGGGTAGGAGTCGAAGGTATCTGTGGATTTGTAAGTAGACATCTAGTCATGTTTTGCATATGCTCTACTCAAAAACTAATTAAATTATCAAAACAAAAATTAGAATGTTAGATATATGTGTATTATTGCTGTTAGTAGCAGAGTTTGATTTTATTTGAGAAAACAATGAGATTATCCTCTGGCTGTTTGATTCAAGATGCTTCATATAAATTTACTTCCGTGTTAGAAAGGGTATAGCGCCCTCAAAAATCGAACCCAAGTACCGTAAACCAATCCGGCTATTTGGCGATCCTTCGATCATATATAGCCTGGTTATAATAAATTTCCCTCAAAGACATCGTAACGAAGGATCAAGGACATTTATATATTTTTGCTACTTTTCTGATACAAGCATATTAATCTACCACATTTCGGATTAAGCATTGGTTTTTATCATTGTTTTCTCTATTAGAAACGAAATTTTATATTTAGTATTGTTTTTTATATTGAGATGTGAAGCAGATTAGATTTTAGTCGAAATCGGATTACGCAAATTTGAATTCTACCTTTGACATAATTATTTTTATTTATTTATTTTCAAATTTAATTTGATACTTGTATTTAGGTATATACGTATATTGTACAAATGAATTGGAAGAAAATGGAATGAAATTCGATTTATATGTTAAAAAATCGTATTAGAATATAACAAAAGTTAAGGATAGAAGATAAGATTAAAGCCAGGCAGGCGATCGCAATACTTCCACATTATATTCTATTGAATATAAATGTGAAAGTAAAAAATTATTTACCGACAGTATTAGTTTGATTTTAATTTAAAAATCATGAGAGTGTTTTCTATTATCGAGATGTTACGGATGAGTTTTGTTATATCTCAGTAGGGTTGAATTCAGCAAGTGGTCCCATTTGTCTTCATTTGCCCAGGGTAGTGCATACAATCCTTCTGACATGTACCAAAACTAATCTATAATATCTGGAATTCAGAAGAGGACACTTGTGATTTTTTTCAATTCCGATTGAAGATATCTGTCGAAATATTCCGAAATTTAGAATATATTTAATAACATGCTGATACTTTTTTCAAATTAATTTAAGCTTTTAATATAAACTATTATAATATATTAATTTTTTCTCAAGAAAAAAAAAATTACCCATCAAGGACTGAGAGAATATGAAATCAAATGATCCACCAGGTTCAAGTGAAGTTAAACTGAAAAAAAAAATATTATAATATCGAGTTTTATGGGTCCTTTGAATCTTGACTTAAAAATTGTGATAATTTTTTTTCATTTAATTTTCTATGTTCATTTAAAGAGTAGATAAATTTGAATGTTATACTTTAAAATATTATATAACTGAAATTAATAACATTTAACACTTTTAATGTGTCCATACATTTTTATCTCGTTTATTAAAATGATACGATGGGAATTATGTTTGTACATTTCCCGTCATTTACCCTAGTGGGGATTCAAAACACGAGTACCTTCAATGATAAGTGAAATGTTTTACTATTGTATTATAATTTTTCACTTTCAAAGGGACATTCCTGTTTCCCTTTCTAAATGGACCGCAAGATATTCCAAGCATGTGTTTTTAAATAAATTCCTCTTTGGAAGAGAGATGTGCTTCTCATTTCCGCTCGCTTCTCTAGTCTCACTAGAATCTCCTATTCTTTCTAAGCCTCTAATATTCACTTTTGTCAATTTAAAACGTCTTTTAAAAATTTTATCCCTCTGAGTCGATCAATAGCTATATTAGCTATAATCATGATCTTGAAATTTTTTTAAGTTTGCAACCGTTTATTTCTTGCAAATGAAGCTTTAGGAGGTTTATCTGATAGAACAGATGTCAAGGTTTTTTATATATAACTAAATGAAAAGGTAGAAATGTTTCTCAAACTCAATCAAAAAGGATCAAGCTAGCTAGCTGAGACAGAATTATTCTACTAATTTTAATTTATTTGAATATGTTCCCATAACTTGTTGATTTTGAGAAGATGTATACGAAGAAAATATAATTTAAAATTATATTAAAGTAATAAAAATAATGAAAATAATTTACGTCGAGAAATAAGTTAATTTAATTTTTAAGAGTAAATCAATGAGGGGGGCCTCAGTTTAATTTAAATAAATATACATCTTTAATTAAATTAAATGAATATACCTACATAATTTTATGTTTATATTTATATAATTTTATTTTATAGAAATTATTATAGTTTCGAGGGCTTGGCCTTCAACTCCAGTTTCTAATAAATATTGTATTTATATTTTGTCTGCATGAGTAACTTTGAATGAAGTGGTTCATTTACCTTCCAATAAATAGTAATTTAAATCAAATTAATTTTACTTGAGTATTTAACAATTTTAATTTTAGGAAATGGATGGAATTATTCTTAAATTAAAAAAAAAAAAAAAATACTTATGTGTATCTGTCCTTACAATTTATGAATTTAAAATTCTATTCAAAGAGTCCCTGTTATCTTAGAAGTTGGAAGATAGGTATTTCTATTTTTTTTTTTTTTTTTTTTTTTTTTTATTAGAAGGTTTCGACCCTCCAGGAGTCGAAACTGAGAGGCAAGCCTGCTTTACGGCCAGTTTGGCTTGAACCTGTCGTAAATAAACTCTTTATAGTAGTAGTACTGTAAAAATAAACATAAACAATCAAACTAGAACAAAAATTATAGTACATCTGATCGCATTGTTTTTCAACTAGCACTCAATATCATACATCCTGAATAATTGTATAATTACTTAAAACTTTACTTTCAATTCAATTAAAATTGGAAGAAAATGTGAAAACATGTCAAGACTTATAAAGCTTTCCCCTCGGCTTTTACCCATATTTTAGAGATTTGGCAATTAATTTGTTTGTAAACTCTTTGAGTTAGGAAGTTTAAATTTTATAATGAGGTGTAGGTAATCAAAATAAACTTTTGGCGAATTTCAGCTCAACTACAATCGTATGAAAGCTAAGTAAAAGCATTAAATTTTCTGATTTTTGTATTTATGAGCTCCAAAATTCGAAAGGCCGAAAGCTCAAAAAGTTGATTTTAGAAATACAAATATTTTGGTAACAGAATAAAACATTTTGTAGGAAGTAATGGAATTAAGACAATCAGAAAACGTTCTTAACATAGCTTCCACAAAGCGACTAGGTCTGGCCTTAGAATTCGTATATTTGTCCTAAATATAGTATATTTTAGAGTTATTTAAATTTCTACGTTAATTAAAATAAAACCAGAAAATAACTAAATTTTAATATAAAAAAGTATAAAATTATTATACAACGTGCAAATTATTACTTTACCATACAGGGTATGGTCAAGTATTGTAATCGTGCATGAAAAAAGTGGTTTTTTCCTTCTTTTTTCGAAATATCTCAAAAACGGCTGAAACTATTTTGATTAAAAAAATTGAGCGAAACCAGAGCATTTTCGCTCTACAAAAAAGCTCTAATAAGTGAACATCGAAAAAATTATATTTTTCGAGATAATAATTGTTTTGTCCAAATGTCTGTTAGTTAGTCTGTCCGGTTGGTTGTCCGTTAGTCTGTGCGTTACCAAATTTGTGGACAAGCTAGCTCAAAAACTAGTGGGAATATCGAAACCAAATTTCACACGTTGTTTTGGTCCATTGAGATTAAGAGCTGATTAGATTTTGGTGCATATCGACCCAAAATTAAGGGGGTGTAGGGGGGGTTAAAAATTAAAAATCTAGGCCGTTTGAGCAAACTCAACCAAATTTTCTATACATAATCAGTGGACCCCATGAAGTGTAAAAATACAAAAACTAACCGCCCGAAATGGGGGGGGGGGAGTCAAAAAATGAAAATCTTGGCCATTTACCAAACTCAACCAAATTTTGTATACATAATCAGTGGGACACCAGAAGTATAAAAATGCAAAAACTAATCCCCCTACATGATTATAAATAATTTTAGGGGTCAGGATGTATGGTAAAGTCAAGTGGATGGCCACATCAGAACACGTCAGCTTATCTCTATTGATTTCTATTTACTTCTAATAATTTTGGCCATCCTTTTTTTTATTATTTTTTCATTTCTTTATTTTTTGTTTACTATTTTAAAGCTTAAGCATGATTTTTTTGAAGGAAAATTCACAGATTTTTTTACATTATATTCGGCGATTCTTGTCAATTAATTTATTTACAAAAAAATACCCAGAGGGCACAGACTGCAGTGGGACCTAATACAGGTTGGGCTGCCAGATTTCCGGCTTGATTCCCCGAAGAATCGATCGATGTGACTCGCTCCAATGAAGATCAACATAAAATAAAAAAAGATTTTTTTTTGTTATCCTCTCAAATACTCTTCAACATGAAGACTAAAATTCTGAACACCTAAAATGTGTTAAATCTTATTTAAATATATATAAACCACATTTAAATTAGCATAAAATAGCAAAGTTGATTGCCTTATGATTTATATTCTTCTTGTCACATTTTTCAATTGTTTGTTTATTTTTAATTTATTTATTTTTTTGTGGTAAAATTGTTCATAAAAAATAACAAATAATCACACTTGAAGTTTTGTCTAATCATGATTCAACTTAAAATCCATGAAATTGAACATTACACATTGTTATATCCCGTTATTTTTCTATCTGGTAAATTTCTCAAAACCATACTAGATGCAATTTTTCAGCATGATTTGAATGCAAAAAATGTCTGAATACATCTGCGACCTTGAAATACTTCTAATTAAGATATTGAACTAGGAACTTCCTATTAAAATTTTTTAACCCAAAAAAATTGTTTTTGAGATATTTCGAAAAAAGAAGGAAAAAAACCTTTACAATACTTGACCATACCCTGTATGGTAAAGTAAAATGTATTGAACTCAAAAAAGGCAATAAATTAAAAGCTTTAAATTTTATTTTAAGAAAAATCAAGATGATGTGAATGAAATATTTTTAAAATTAACAGAAATAATCAAGACAAATAAATATTTATTAAAATATTATTAGCAGTGTGATTTTTTCCATACATAATTTCGCTCTTCCCTTTGTGGCAAGCTGATCAAAAATCCAGATGTGATTAGTTGTTATTTGTTACTTGAAAAAATTTCTATCAAAAAATAAACAAGTGAATAAAATTCGAACAAAGAATTTTTGTGAAAATAAAAATGTTAAAATGATAGAAATTTTTCTGAATAAAACAGATGCATGCTAGATCGAATGTGGTAAGAACTTGATCAAAAAACATCCTCAGAAAAAACAAAAGTTATGGAATTTTTACAAAAGGAAATTGTTCACTGAGATGGTTTCCGGTATATTTGATGAGACGTCTTTAAATAATGCCAGCAATAAAATTCGTTGCCGGGAGCGAAATTCGTTCTTAAGTCCAGTAGGTAGATCAACAAGCGAATCACTTGCTTCTTTTTTATTATTAAAGTTTTTTAATATTCCATAGTTCAGTTGTTAGTTAGTTATCGAACACTAAGCCCTTTATATTCATTAAATATGGAAAACATGAATTTTTCTCGCACTTAATACATATTTTTGACGATTGCCTTTTAATTATCTTTGAATTCAGTAAATGTTTAATTTTCCCAATATCCAGAATAAAATAAACATTTTGTTTATAAAATTCAAGAATTCACTCTCCCAATAACGTTAAAGTGTCCACAGAGAACGAAAATACTTTTAATAAGAAAAGGGTTGAGAAAATCTATAATTTTCAATGATTTCCATAAATATTTAAAAATTTTATTATCAAAATTCCATCTGAAATGTTGCCTACTATAGATAAGCCATTTGAGGTAAAAATATATTTCGAGATTTTATGAATATAAAATAAAATAAATGAAATTAAACTTAACATATTTCAGATTATCTATCAGTTTTCAGGAGGAACGAACAATAATACAGTTTGGTAATTCCTTTAGACCACATTGTTACAATATTTCACCTAAAACCAGCATTGCATTCCCTTAACATTATAGCTAGAATCTTCAAAAATTAACCTGCAAATGACACCTATCCTTACTTACGTGCTCAAAACGCCATACAGGCCTCAGAGATTTAATTTCTGCAAAGAATAAAAGACAGCTCGTAAGTCGATAAATTTAGAAATGAGGACATTAGGGCAGAATTTGGCATCTATGACTTGACAAACAAAATTTTTGAATATAGGAATGAATAACGGGAAGATGTTCTAAGAATGGACCATGAGAGAGCAATAAAATGAATAAATTACAGGCCAAGGGCAATAGGACCACTGGGAAGCTTTTAGAATAGGCGAAACAGGTTAGAAAAACCTAATCTATGAATCATCATCATGAAAGATCTATGAAACGTCTTGTAAAAATGAATAAACAACATATTTCGCATTCTAATGAAGAAAGGTGCGAATCATCAAAATGTTGACAAATATTAAATATTTGCTTATATATACTGCTTTTATTAAGATAATATGCAAATTAAGAATTTTCGAATAATTGTATTATTTTTCAAACTTAGGGAACGCGGTGTTGGTTTATAGTGAAACATTATACAAATTATATTATGTTGGAGTTGGTGATGTTTCACACTTTGTGAAACAGCACCAAGTCCAACTCAATATAATTTGTATTATTTTTGACTGTTGATTCACAAGAGTTGGTTCTTTTCTTGTACGAGCTATTTTTCTATCCATAGAGAAGCAAAGAAAAGTTCTATCCGATAAGATATTGTTGTTATATTATTTTTGTCTTGTTTTGTTTTTATGTTCTTTTATCTTTTTCTTAAAGCTCAAATTGTAGTAGTACTTACCCCTTAAAATGTGAAAAAACCTAGTACTTGATTCTATTTTTCCCTAGTATTTGATACTACTTGTAATAGAAAAATGCTAGAAAAACATGATGGGGCTTATATATACCCGTATTTAGAAATTGTAAATTACAAATAACTCAGAATTTTTAACTCAAATCCACCAGTACATTGTATCGAAGTTGATACTAAAATCAGATATCATTTTGCCTAATGGATTCCACTCTAGTTTATCTTCTGAGAATGAAATAATCTTTTTCTTTGCTTTTGCCTAAACTATAAAACAATAATTTTTCAAAAAAATTATCTATCAAATAAATAATGTAAATTGACTAAAATTACTCTATTTATTTTATGAGACTAAATAAGCACTTTAATTTATAAAATATAAAAAATGTTTATATACATATGTTACTTTTGCTAATGTAATTTATAAGACGTGTAATTTATTACGAGAAGATAATATATAATTTATTATATAAGTTCTTTTTTCCTTTGTTTCGATTATATATAGATAAACTGCAGCCTAATTTCGTGCTTATGACCCACTCACTCACTGACGCTATCTTCTAATCCAATTCAAATCTAAATAGTTCCTACAACGGATTTTTTTCTATTTTGCAAAAGATTGATTACTTTGCGGAGGTGGCTGTAGATATGTTGCTCGTCAACATAAGAATTAGACCGTGATTGAAGGTGCATTCGTAAATTTACAGTACCACGTTTTGTTTTTAAACAACAAATATATGAATAATCCATCATTTTGTAAAGGAAGAATTTGAATAATGAGGTGGATGAATATGTATTTCAGAAATAAGATTAAAATCAGATAGAAGAGGAAATAGAATGAAGAAGCCAAGTGGAAATATAAACAGGATTGGACAGTCCAAAAAAGAACAACTAGAACATGCGAAAATAATAGAGGGGATTTATAAATTCAAGCAGCCATAGCATAATGTTCTCAAGGTCATCTAAAAGATAACAAGTGAATAATGAAAGGATTCGAAGCCAAAGCTGCTGAACTATATAGATATATATATATATATGTTTTTTTCTTAATTCCATTCATTTCATAAAAAACTATTTTAATAATGCGAATTCAGCATAGTAATTTTATTTGTAGATCTTCTTTTAACACATTTTTGAAAAAAATTGCATTATTATTACTGTATTGGACCTGAAACATTCTCCTGTCCATACATTTTTTTAGATCGAATTTGTCAAAGTTAGGTGTACAATTTCATCTATGCCCTCTTTTGGAATGTTGGAATGATTTTCAAATTTAAATAAAAATAGATACTGTCATAAATTAAATATTTTATCATGCTCCTGTTCATTATAATTAATAGCCTTTCTATATTAGTTTTACCATTTTTTTTTAATTTTATTGAATAAAAATCCTTTCATTGCTGGAGCCTATAAGCCTAAAGGGTATTCAACCGAACGCCTTTCTTACAGTAATACAAATATACTACAAAAACTATATTTAATATCGTAAAACAAAAATAAAAAACTTAGATGGATTTTTATTTTCACTCATCTTAAGTATTAAATGAGTCGTTCGGAAACCAATGCAGTTAAGCCCATAAAACAAATATCGATAAAAATTGATGTTTTTAAATCACATCCCCATAAGAAGGAAAATCGAAGTAAGGAATAAAACCTTTTGTAGTAAAAAGAACCTCATTCGTTAGATAAGAATTTAGTAATTTTAGAAATTTTCTAAATTCGACGATGGCTCATCGGTTAAGTCAGAAAATCATTTTGAAAATCTATACATTGAAATTTATCAGAAATACAAAATTTATATTACAATAGATCCTCTATTTCTATTTGTATTATAGTAATAGAAATAAAATAAAATGAATATAAGAGGAGTTAGGCTATTTAATTGAAAAAAATATATACATACGTATATATATATTTTTCAAAAATAAATTTCGCGGCATTTTTTAGAATTTTAAATGATCATTTTTTATTAAATACATATTTTTGGTTTTTTTTCAATCAAATTAAATCTAAATCATCCTAAAAATTGCTTTTCCTAAATTCTATTTTATTTCTTAATTCAGTTAGAAATCAATTTTACCTCACACGCGCTAATGGAAATCTTTCAAACATATCTTTTAAATCGAATACTATGCAGACGTGTAATAAGTTATCATTGTCAATGTTATCTGACCTCTTAGAATGAGCACATTTCCTATAATGCCAAATCTATCTTAAATTAATTATAAAGAAACTAGGCTTTCTATTGAGGTCCAGACTATTTTACACCTACACGTTGAGTAACTTATCACATTTTACAAGGTCCGAATTAGTTCATGTCCTAAATACTACTCACACCTGCGAAGAAAAATTCCAAGCATTCTCTTGCCACCATATAATCTAAATATGTGATCTGATTAAATTGTATCAATAATTCACCCAAAAGTTTAAATTTTTTGTGATTCTCTATCGGTAAACACCATCGAGGTCGAGTAGAAAATAGATCTAACCAACTCATACATCAATTTGTTTGTATGTACATAACTACTACAAGAGACTAGATTTTCTCCCTAATTCCCTTTACTTTAGTCTGTAAATCATCCTTAAAATTAAAACTTCAAATATCTGTGAATTCTCATCACCTACTGAATATATATTTTTTTCGATGCGCAGGAGTCTTTACAAAATGTTAAGCCTTAAGTATTCTAAAACCTATATTTTTAAAATAAATAAAAAATAACTATGAAATTATAAGTTTTTGTTGATACTAAACAATTTCAGAAAATGTGCACATATACACATTTTACACTAAGCTTCTCAATGTTTTAATTTAAAACTAGATCAAATTAATTGGATTAATAAATTGGTTATTAATATTATTAATAAAGAGTAGTTATAACAGGACAAGTCTTGAAAATTAACGCATGTTGTTCCGCTTGCCTCTGACATCACTGAATATTCTGCTGATTTCACAGATCCCGAAATTGGGGTGTTTATATTTAATTTATAAATCGTTGGATGTTTCATCATCTCTAATAAGATTGATTTATTTCAATACTTATATCCTTCTTATATCTATTTTTTTTTACCTCTATTTGCTTTGTTCGCTTGTAGTTGTGTTGCTGTTAGTTTCTAATAAAAAAGACTGAAATCTCACTATAATAGACTTCCTGTTTTAACGTTTCAATGGAATTGATTAGAAGTCATTCATTCATTTGATTTTTCATTTATTTATTTATATTTTATTACCCATTATTATTTATAATCTGTCTATCTTGTCTTTGAGTAAATTATTTTTATTTTTATATTATATGTAAAGAAAAGAAAATAACGATGATAAATTATTCTAGAGAGATTAAGAATTCGCAATTATTTTTTATGTCTTTAAGGTGTTTTCCTTTTATGTATATATAAAAGAAAACTACCATTTACGCTGAAAATATAAAAAAAATTAATAAAATGTTAAATTCAAATTATACAAGACTTGGCCATAAAAGATCCTTTGACCCATTCGAGCTATTTCATTTGTAATTGATTCAAAATGAAAAATATCCCTTGGAATTGATTAGTTCGCCTTAAGATTATGCAACCATATAACATTCCTCTAGCAATCTAATGCCAACACTGCAGGCTCTTGTAAAAATAAATATTTATTTATTAATGCAATGTCAAATACGTATTCATTGTTTTTTTTTTAGTATTAATTTCTCTTATCTCAAGTAATAAATATATTTTTAATATGGTCTAGCCAGAATATAATTTAGAAATCTCGATATCAATTTTTACGAATATATTTCCATGACAGGAAATAAAATCATATTAAAGCAAAGCTGGGTTTATTAGAGTCATTTGCTGTATACAATACTTATTTTTTCTTTAACGATTTTTCATGTAATCTTTGATGGGCTTGCAAAACCCTAGTCTTCTGCTGAATCCTGGTTTGCTATCTCTATGATCATGACGTAAAAGTCCAAGTGACTTTGAGGTGAGATAAACATGAATTAAGCCTCCTCTTTCAATTTTTTCCATGAGAGGTCTTCACAATAATTAACAACACTTTACATTCCGAAACCCAAAGGGTTTTTGCAAAATGCTGAGAATCAATCACATAATAAAGCATGGTGTTTTTAACAACACCATGGAAACTTTCAACATAAATCAAAATTTATTTTTTCATCAATTTAATCATTAAGCAATTTTTAAAAATATCACAGATTGTTATTTTTTTCTAAAAAAGTGTAATAGAATCTTCTCTTCTAAATTATCATAGTTAACAGATATTTTTTCATATGTTTCGTGATATTGCAGACCACCAAGAACGATAAAAATAAAAGCATAACTAATTCCTATAATGGCTCAAGATTCACTTGAGGTAAAAACATTCAGAAAGTGAAAATAAATACTTTGAATTATAGGATATCGAATTGTAAATGATAATTGGGGTTATCAATCAATCGAATAACTGCCAAATGTTTTGAAGTAAAATCCAAAAAAGCGTGAAGATCTTTTAAGACCTTTGCAATAATCACATTTATATACACGCAAACTTTTATTAAAATATTTAATAAAAAAATTAATAAATACTAGATTCTTTTATCTTATTTTTTAGGCCTTGACATATCACCAGTGGGTAGCTTATTTATTAGAAAATAAAAATACATAAAAATTCTTCTAAGTAATTCTCTTCCAGAATAAAACAACTTGAAATATTTTTAGAAACGTACCTAATCCGTTTTAAATTCTTCGTTTAACTTATATCATGTAATATTTAGATATTTACTAAAAAAAAGACTAAAAATTTTAGTCATATAAAAATAATTTGAGATATCTCCGAAAACATTGTTTTCACCTTCAATCTCTGGGAAAAATTTTACTTTGCATAGATTACTAATATTATTCCCAGGAGTATTGTAGTATATGTTTTATTAATAATTCGAAAGTTTAAGTCAAATAGTTTTTAAAAAATTAGTAATCTGGATGAAATTTTGTAGTGATTATATTGTATTTATTGGGTAATTGTTTCGTATTATTGCCAGAAACCGTGGTTCTTCTCCAAATCGGTATCTTCATTTAAAGCCATAATAACATTTGAGATACCGAAAAGTGATTAACATAATCTGGGGCAAATTATGTATTAAGTGCATAACTACATCAATTGTCTCTTATCTTTTATTATGGAATATGTTATAAACTAGATGACATTTTGACCTCATCTAAAGAAAATTACCAAGATCGTTATGAAGACTAGATCCCTTAATTTCTTAACTCTAGAAGATTTTCGATGTTTTTATAGAAGCTACCATGATATAGGTATGTTCTAATGAAATAAAGTAAATATTTTTTTATTGTGCGTAGTGAAAATAAGAATGTTGAGAAAGTTGGGTAGGATTCGAAGTCGCATGTTAATTCGGGTGTGAAGATTGTAAGCTGCGCAAAAGATGGAGGCTAGAGGGAAGTTCCGGTTCCTGGAAGTCATCAAGGTATTGGGTGTAAGAAAATAGTATTTTTCGGGAGGGAGAGATTCCGGGAGGATTACTCATAAAGGCTCAATTACATGTAAAAATTAGAAACAAATTAATTTAATCTATTTTTTTTTAATTTGTTTATTACTCCGATTTCTAAGTTAATGAACGGCCTTGGCTGCATCGATTCCCGAAGGATTGCTGATGTTAAACAACGCATTTCGTGGTTAGTTCTGAGATGAGTGATCCCCTACACAGCTCTAGACGTCGAGAGCAACAGTACACAAGTTGATATTTCAGCCTTATCAATCCCAATCGTTTTTTATTTAAGCATTCTATTACAATTAAATGGGAAGATCTAAATAGAAATACTGAAAATTGTATTCTATCTATTCTATGGTATCTTTGCTAGAATAAAGAATATTACTACCAACTCAGAAGCTGTTTAATAAAGATTTCTAAAGACGGTAATTATTTTACTGATACATCTTTTCCTTATTCTAAAACCTTTAATCCTTTGAAAACAAAGTTGGCAATAACCTGTGACTCCGATACAATCCTTGAATATTTCTTCAGTTCTATGACCTTTTTTTGTCTAGGGTGTTAGAAGTCAAACTTGATTTATTTGCATTACTATTTCTTTCATGTTTTTCTTTTAAATAAGAAAAGTATTTCTGAATGAATAATTATCTATTTGCACAAGTATAGATGTTTGAATATAAATAATATAGTAGTCTCTACTATCTTAAATACTTCCTTCCGTAAATCGTGAATAAAATTCTGCTGTTTATTTAAATCTCAAATCTATAAATGTTAAGGAAGTGCAATATGTTTCATGCATAATCGGTTGGATCTAATCAGGTTTTTCGGAGTTCAGGTCACGGTTACTTGGCCTTGGCTGACTCCCAACACAAAAGAGTGTTCACACACAGGAAAAAAATAAAAAGAGTGAGACAATCGTCTCTACAAACGTATCGATGAGTAGAAACAGCCAACAACTGCATTGACCCAAATCCAGCTACCCACACCACGTGGGAGAACCAAACGAGCAACGAACGGAGTCGCGATCCCGTTATCGGTTAATATACTGTAATATATGAATGGGTGAGGACTGATATCGGAGACAGATTAACCTGGTGATGTAAGAGTAGTGGCATCTATTCCATTCGCTAGCAGATGCGGCTACTCAATTAGTTTTGGCGACAAACATGTTTTTAGGTCAGTAAGATGAGTCATAATAAAGGACTGCAATCTTTTAATATTAAAATGCACACTTCTTAAAGCTTTATTATCTGCAAGTAGGCGTAATGTAGGCATTGCTTTTTTTTTAATTCTAATAGAAAACTTATTTTACAAAAACGAAAAAATTTTATTTCAAATAAATATTTTAAACTTTATCGTTAGGAAACGATAAAAAGATAAAGAAACCGTTCTTCTATATTCATTAATATTAATATATTAATATTTATTAATCATCAAACTTGGCTCAAAGATATATTAAAATAGGAAATTATGTTAATCGAATTCGGAAATATTGTTTATAGCTTTAGACGAAATTTTTTTTTGAATTTTTATTGATTATCTATTTAAATTAATTAGCCGTTAAGTTATTTTATGTAGCTAATAGTGTTATCGAAATGTTTCTGCATACACACTTTTAATTTTGATTATATATGCCCAATGTTTCCATATTTTCAAAAAACTCGAGTTCTTTTAGCAGCCAAAATAACAACTCAGAATGAATAAAAATAATACAAATTTTGACATGGTATTTAGCAGGGAACATTCTCAGAGGCAATTCTAGCTTGATAGTTTTTTGTTTTTTTTAATAATATCACTTGAAAAATCTTAAGATCAAGATATATTTTGTCAAATTTTCCTAATGCTTTGTAATAATGGAATACTACTACACTGTGACAGTCATAAAAATAAATTTTATAAAAGTGTTGGCCAAACATTCATTAATAAAATTTTGCCGTGAATTTTTTAAACTGATCGATAAATTAGATAATTTATTATACGAGTATATAGAATAATCTTGACAAAACTTTAGTAATTGAATTGTTTTTAACACATCAGTGGTGTATCGATCAAAAAGTTATTCTTTATGTTTATTTAGTGATTAATAAAATATTATGAATGTAGTTTTTCTAAAAAAAATTAATAATCATTGAAAATATTTTTGAAAATCAATCAACTATAAAATATTCCAATCAAAATTTGCCTCAATATTTTTTCATTCAATATCAAAATATTAATTGATGAATAATTGTATGGATACTTCGAGGTGTCTTGTTCAGTAGATAATTAATTAATCCGTCTGATTCTTATCTCATCTGACTGAGAGAAAAATAAACTCTTAATGTCTTTTGTATATATGTGTAAATATCCGCGACAGAAGGATCTCAAAATAAGTGAAGCGAATATAGAAAGGATTGAATAATTCTTAAACCCCGGAAGCAAAATAACTTAGGAAGGAAGAAATCAGAAAGAAATCACTCAAATTCAAATGTAGTTTCAATTAGAAACAATAATTATTATATTAGTCTTCAATTTGCTTAGATGAGTGAAATATGTTGCTAGAGGATCACTTTGTTAATACATGGATTGGATGATTCTGAATACTAGAGAAGAAATTAAAAAAAGAACTTCTATAGGGGGATGTTGTATATTAAATGAGTAGATAGAATTAAAAATTAGGAAGTTTTCGATATGACTAGGAAAAAGATAACATTATGGGAATTCTTGGTGGAAGATAATGCTTTGATAATAAGACATTGGGGACTGTAGAGAGATATTTTGTTAAAGGGAGAAGAAAACCTATAGATTATATATTTTTAGCAGAAAAGAAGGTATATGTGCTACCATTATAGAAATAAAAAATTATAATGATGGAGGCGTGTTCAGTCTTCGGACTGTTAACTTTATGAGTTAGATAATGAGGTGTGGCCTTTAACCGGCAACATCTAGATATGACCTTAAAAACTAGCCAAGAAAATTAGTATTCTATATGAATCAAAAAATCGTAAGGAAATTCAAACATTATTTTCCCACCAAATATTTCATATATCGAACTATAAGCGATTCATCCATGTCTCTTTATAAATCGGGTGATTTACCTAAGTTTGTAAATTAGGATCCTTCTGTTAAACTGTCGAATTTATTTGACCGCCAGCTAAATCAGATTAGTCAGATATATTCAAGATTCAACCATCTAAATCCGTGGTTCTAACCTAGGGCAATAGCTATTAGTAATCAGACTAATAATATACCATAGTAGTTAAGAAAAATTTTCTAGATCTCAAATTATATTTGTTTTTATTGTCATAGATTTAGCTAATTTTCATGTGGTAGTAATTACACCTTCAAAGTTCTACAAATCGTAACTGAAAGAAAATTGAGCATGTTTAGTAGAAAAAGAAAAACAAATAGTAAACAGTCAATAATCCTAATAACTTTTTAGTTTTAATTTTTTTTTATTTTTTTTAACAAGGGGTAAAGGCACATGGTCATAAGGGTGACAAAACTGAAAAGATTAGGAAAAATTATCTAAATCTAGAACCAGGAACTTGCCCCAATCGGCAAATATTTTGACTAAGGCTTTAGCTAAGCTGATCTCTACTCAAATTTAATTGGGTGTGAATAAACCGGTCCTTATAGACTAAGTAAAGTCGATCTGCCTTATTCGCTATCCTGCTGACCAAGATGTTTACTAAAGATTGTAGAATCTATTTAAAATGTATTAAATATAGATTAATTTCAATATTTAACACAACACTGGAATATGTAAATAAAATGAGATAATTTTAGTCGGGGTTAGAGAATCTTACAATTTTTTCTTATTCACTTCCTCAAGAAAAAACTTGAATTAAATTCCGTGTCAGAGTTGAAGCAATTAGTTTTATCTTGTCCACTTAACTCATTCGTTTCCCTTTTAGCCTGGCTATCGTACATAGTTTCACGTCACAGGAATCACGTTGCTGCTATCTTCCTTTCTTTCGCTCTTTGAAAGAGATAGTTAGAAATAATAATAAAAAAAGAAAACAAAAAGAAATGATTGTGTCCAGTATAAAGCGGAAGGACGAACCAACTTTGTCATTAGTTCGTCTAGCCGACAGCACTGAAGAAAAATATTGAATTCCTTCTTTTTTTCTCTTACTACCTATATCAGTTTTCAATTTTGGCAACACATTCTATCTGGTGACTTGAATGCCTGTCTAGAGCTGAACGAATGGACACGTGACAACGATTTTTTGTTGCGAGTTAATGAAAAACGATATTTTTTTTAGTTTTAATAGTGGTCCCGTTATTTCTAGCCTTTCTTTAAAATTTACCTGTCTTCTTTCAATTGATAATTCAATCAAAAATCTAAGAATCATCCATATTAAGTACTTTCATTTATTTAAAAGAAGCTTATAAATTATATTTATTAATTGAAATATATATTAAAGAGAAGAAATACTATGAAATTTCAAAGAAAAATAGTATAATACTTTAAGGAAGCGGAATATAAGGCCGCGGCGACTTCAAAGATCATTTGCTTATAGTTTATTTTACATATTCAGAACACATACATACACATTAGTAATGTTAATTCCGCAAAAAGCAAAAACTTATTTTGATATTTAAATGAAGTATATTAGTAGATCTCTTAAAGTATAACTAATATTTCCAGTATTTTTTCTATTAAATACTTAGTTTAAGTTTTCTGATATTACCCTGAAAATTATTTAAAATTTTAAACTCTCTCAACGTTGAAACTCAAAAGCCATAACAGCTAAATGAATCATTGAATTAAATAAAAATGACAAATTAAATTTTAGTTTTTTCGGGAAAAACTGTCTGTGTGTCCTATGTCTGTCTGGATTCTGATATCCACGATAACTCAAGAACGGTAAGTCGTATTTTTTTTTTTTTTTTTTTATTTGGTATGCTTATTTACAATCAGCTTATAATAAAAAATACATTTAGCTATAAGTAAATCTGTTAACAATTGAGTAGAATAAAAAGAAAAGAAGTCACATGAGGGGGAAGTCATCCATTGATGGCTTCCCTAATTGAATTTATTTTTCCAGTTTTTGGTCTGGAAGCGTTCTTGGGTGTCCAGGATGTGGTTTTTCTTGAGCCTGCGGGTCGTTTGGCTATTGTCCAGAAGAGTGATGGCCGAGGTGTTTGTATGGTTTTCCAGTTTCTTGATGTGTTTCTCGTGGGCATTGAAGATCACCTCTCTGACCGAAGGGACAAAGAGGTCATCGTGCAGAGCTTCGTTGGTCATAAACCATGGAGCGTTGGAGATGGATCTGAGGATTTTGGATTGAATTCTCTGGATTTTACTTATGTTTGACTCGCTTGCCGTTGCCCATATTTGGCAAGCGTAGTGCCAGATTGGTTTTAGGATGGCTTGGTATAGGATTGTTTTGGTTTTTAGGGACAGTTGGGATTTTCTTCCAATTAGCCAGTACATTTTTTTGTATTTTAAGTTAATTTCGGTATGTTTTTTTTGTAAGTGGGTTTTCCAGGTGAGTCTTGTGTCTAAGTGCATTCCGAGGTATTTTACGGAGTTGCTATTAGGAATGGTTTTGGAGTTGAGGGAGACAGGCGGACAAGTAATTTTTTTGTTTGTAAAAGTTATGTGAGTCGATTTAGTTTCGTTGACATGGATCCTCCATTTGTGTAACCATTTTTGGAGGGTGTCAAGTTCTTCTTGGAGTCGATGTGAGGCTGAGTCTGGGTGGTCGCTGGTAACAAGGATAGCGGTGTCATCAGCGTATGTGGCTATAAATGTGTCATTAGATGTTGGTATGTCTCCGGTGTACAGTGAATAAAGAAAAGGCCCTAGTATGCTCCCCTGGGGAACTCCTGATCGAATTTTACGAAATTCCGAGAAATCATTTTCTATTTTCACTTGGAACCACCGGTCTTCGAGGTAGGATTTAAGTATCCAGTAGTAGTGGTCTGGAAGGTGTTTTTTTATTTTGTGTAGTAGTCCTTGATGCCATACTTTGTCGAAAGCTTTTTTAACGTCTAGAAAGACACCAGAGCAGATTTTTTTTCTTCTAAAGTAGATTGTATTATGTTTACAATTCTGTGAATTTGCTCTGTTGTTGAATGTTGATTTCTAAAGCCGAATTGGTGGTCTGGTATTATATCATCTATTTCTATGTCGCTCTTTAGTCTGATGAGCAGGAGTTTTTCGAAAAGTTTGGAGACTTGTGGGAGGAGGCTGATTGGACGGTAGGAAGAAGGTTCAGATTCGGGTTTACCTGGTTTCAAGATCATTATTATGTGAGCGATCTTGAATTGGGTAGGGATATAATTGGTTCTTATTAAAGAGTTGAACAGATCTCTGAGGAAGGTCAGGCCTTTTTTAGGTAGTTTTTTTATGATTTCCATTGTAATGAGATCATAGCCTGGTGATTTTCTTTTATTGTTTTGGATTTGTATTGTCTGTTCAATTTCTTTTGTTGAAAAAGGTCGGATGGGTATTGATAATTGTAAGGGGGAGTATAGGAATTCTTCTATTTCTGTGTTTTCTTCTTTTGAACAGGATTGGGAAAAGGGGTTGAAGGTTTCCTCTAAGAATTTCGAGAATACTTCTGCTTTTTCAGCGTTTGTTCTGGCCCAGGTATTGACGTTTGATTTAATAGGTGATATAAATGTTTTAGGTCTTTTCAAGTATTTTGTTGCTTTCCAAACTGAGTGTTCATTATTACCTTGAGGAGATAATTTTGAGAGGAAGTCTTGTAGAGTGTCGTTTTTGTTTTTAATAATTAGGTTTTTTAGTTCTTTTGAGGCTCTGTTAAAGTTTAATTTATCTGGGGGGTAGTGAGTTCTTTGCCAAATTTTTCTAAGCTTTCGTTTTTCTTCTAGCTTTTTTCTAATTTCGATTGAATAGTTAAAGGTGGTTTCCTTGGTTGTTGTTTTTGGTGTGGAAGTGTGTGCTGAATCTTGAATGGTTTTGTTGAAGTGTTCGATTGCAGTTTCGATATCTTCTTTTGTTTTTAGTGGCATTTTAATATTTAGTTTGTTATCTATGGTTTGTTGAAATTTCGCCCAATTCGTCTTTTTATTGCATAGCATGGGAGTTGTTTTTATTTTTATTAGGGTGGGGCTTATTGTTGCGATCACGGGTGTGTGGTCGGAGCTGAGGTCTAAGCATTCTTCAATGTTTGTATAGGAATTTGTTAGTCCGTTTAGTATGAAAAAGTCCAGTAGGTCTGGAAGTCTGTTCGGGTCTGTTGGCCAGTAGGTCGGTTTTCGTGTCGATAGAGTATTATATCCTTTAGCGGTTATGGTTTTGAGTAGATTCCTTCCTTTAGGATTTATTACTCGAGAACCCCAGGAGGAGTGTTTAGCATTGAAGTCGCCGCCGGCTATGAATTTTGGACCTAGCGTTTCGAAGAAGGTTGAGAATTCGTCATTAGAGATGGCATGTCTGGGGGGGCAATATATAGCGCTTACCGTCAGCCGTGCACCGTTTTTGTCTGTGATTTGTATAGATGTGGCTTGAAGAAAGTCTTTTTTGTGTTTCTCTAGTTCATGGTGCTGGAGTGTTTGCTTTATAAGAATAGCCGTGCCTCCATGGGCCGTGCCGTCTGGGTGTTGAGTAGAGTAACATTTGTAGCCTGGTATGTTGAAATAATTTTTGTCTGTGAAGTGAGTTTCTGATACTAGTAGGATGTCTATTTTTTGTGTGTGAAGAAATAATTCAGTTTCTTGACGCCTTTGAACTAACCCATTGGCGTTCCATAGAGCTATTTTGTGAGAATTAGACATGTTTGTTTTCGGTTATGACTTTGGTTAGCAGACTGAGTATCATGCTGTTTTGGGTTAGGAGCTGGTTGAACATGGATTTGAATTCGTTTAATATAGTCGTAAGTTGTGTGTTTATGTCATTTTGTTGAGTATTGGAGTTATTATTATTTTTTATTGAGTCGGCAAATGTTTTTGGCATTCTTGGAAGTGTATTTTGTTGTGGAGGAGGGGGAGGAGGAGGGGGAGAGGGGTGGGATGGGGGAGGAAGGATATTTGTATTTGTGGTTTCAATAGGGTGTGGTGGAATTCTGGGAGTGGTTTTACCTTTGATTTTCTGCAGCTCTTTGTAAGTCGAACATCCTTTGTAGTTTGCCGGGTGGTTGCCCTTGCAGTTGGCGCAGGTAGCTGGGGTGTCTCTTGGTTTTGAGCAGGTAGAACTTGGATGAGATAAGCCGCATCGGACGCATTGAAAGGGTTTGAAACAATAGGCCTTTGTGTGGTTGAAGGACTGGCACCGGGCACATTGAGGGATCACATTGTTTTTTCTTGGTGGTTCAATTTTTATTTTTGAGTTTAGTAAATAATTTATATTGTAGATTAGTTTATTATCGTCACTGGGCTCCAGGTCAATGAAGAATAGAGGTAGGGGCTTTTTTGTCACTCGGTGTTTAATGTTGGAAATGTTTTTGACGCCGAAGCCCTTATCTGCAAGTTCGGCTTTCAAATCTTCAGGGTTTATGGAGTGGTGGAGATGTCTAATGACTACTCGGAATGCTTTGTCTTCCTTGAGCTGGTAAGTATGGTGTATTATATTGTTTTCCCTGAAGTATTTGGCCAATTTTCTATAGGCCTCACTTGTAGAAGGGTTTATTTTAACAATGGAATTAGCCATTGCTTTGCAAATATATTCACTTTTGGTTATTACCCCTGAGATGGCCTTGAGCATTTCCGAGAAGTCATGCACTTGGTAAACAAAGATGGGAGGAATTTTTGGGATCTTTGGGTGGATAAGGTTTTTTTTGATTGTCTTGGGTTTTCTTCGGTTGGATTGTCTTCTATTGTTTCAATGGATAGGGGAGCGTACCGGTTTTCCAGTTCAGTTGTTGAATTGGGCTTGCTTTGTGATGGGGTTAATGAGGCGACCTTCCGCCTCTTGGGGAACTGCCAGTGGGCGCCATTGTTGTCCAGGTCTTCGCATTCCATGTTTGTGGGCAGATGACCCTTGTCCTCTAGGTGGGCCATGCTGATAGGGGTGGGGGGTCACTTGGAAAAGCTTTTATTCTTTTCTATTTTCTTGAGAGCTAGGTAGGTAGAGAGGGGGAAGGTCTTCACTCTACGGGAGCTAGGACAAGACTGGTAAGTCGTATAAAAGGGTTTATTTCTGTTGCTAAAATCTTTGTATTTCCAATACTTAAAATTCATTAGATTTTTGGGTCTCTAGCTTTAGATCTTCAAGTTAGAAAATGAAAAAAAAATTCAATTTTTTGACTTTTTAATTTTAATCGTATTTTAAAACCACATATGATCCTTTGCTAATCAAAGTATGAGTACCTTTTACTTGATGAAAATATTCTATTATTTGTTCTTAGAAGTAAACATTTTCAGAAATAGAAACATTTTAATTAAGTATATCCACAGGTCAAAAGAAAAATCAAATATTTCGATATATTATCATATAATTGAAAATAAAAACAAGTCTATGATTTTTATTTAATATTTAAATTAATAATATAGTTTAAATTAAATTTGATATGAAACATTTGTCTAATATTGTAAATTTATGTAGCCAGACATATTATACATATATTTATAATAAATAGGTTCGCTAAATTTAATAATAATCTTTCGATTAAATCGTTATATTTTTATTGTCTGTTTTGCTGTTTCTTCATAAGAAGGCGAAGACACCGAGAAAAACTTCCGGTCTATCAGTGGACCGAAACCATTTTGTGGTTCGCTCTGTCTATTCTTCTTCCTATTTTTTTTTCTCTCTGTCTCTTTCAATTGGAAATCAGTCTATTTTATGCCTATGAATTTGATTTTTTTTTATAAACTTTTCTGTCTTTTTTTTTAATTCACTATCAAAATAATCATAAACAGGAAATCAGAAGAATATTGTCTCAATCGTTTATAAAAATTGTTAATTTCATTTTTCTTGGTCGGAATTAAAGTTAACCAAAATCTTTTAAGTTTATTTATTCGTGTAAAACTGCCCCTGATGAATTCATCTATTGGCTATTTATTTATTATTTTCATCAGGAAAATAAAGAATACATAAATTTAGAAAAATTAAAAAAAAATTAATTAAATACTTAGATGAATTTATGAAATATATAAATATATGACAAATCTCCAAATAAATGTAGTTGGTTAACGATTTCTATAGAAAATCAAGAGATGTTCAACTACTAAAAAACTAAATCCAAGGTATAGGCTCTTTCAAAAGTCGCGTCAAGATGTTTTTTTAAAAATAAAACATGTAAATACTTTGATTTTTCTGATGTTTTTTATTTTTATAAAAATATGGCTCTTAACAATTATATGTGAAAAATAACATCATTTAAATGTCCACCATGAGCAAGTCTAGATGTTTTACAAAAAAAACAGGGTCTCATGTTCGCGTTCACACATTTCAGCATCAAGTTTAACAATTTCGACCCGAATGTTTTTCAGCTGTGCAATTGTTGTTGGCTTATTCACATAGACTTTACTTTTCAAAAAACCCCAAAGGAAGTAATCTAATGGGGTTAAATCGCACGATTTTAGTCACCATTAAGTGAAATTAATCGTCCTGAAAACTTAGAACGCAATAGCTAAATGTAACTTTAATAACTTCAATGTGTTGCTCTAGCGTGTAACTATCAATAGTTAAAATTGTACCGGGTGATTCAATAAGGGTGACGAGGTACCATATCTCAGGAACTAATAATCGTAGAAGTTTGGGAAAAAAATCCTTCAGAGGAAATCGACCAAGAAAAATTGCTGGAAATATTTTTTAAGTTCATACGTCCACCGCTAGGTAGCTAAATAGCTTCGATCGTATAAAAAAATGCAATTTTCTCAAAAATTTTCCAATATAAGTTTAGAAATGAATACTCTCACGTTAATGCCACTATAATAGTCCATCTTTTTGATAAATGACTTTTTATTGTAGGACGTAAAATAAAGGCGGGAGGGGATGCTAAACTTTTATGGACTGAAGTATCTATAACTTAAGTTTGACTTAACGGAATTTTGTTAACAAGGTCTGGTTCAAGAAAGGAAGGTTTGGTGAATAAAATAAAAAACCATCCATGCCATTCTACTTCTTGCCGCCCTCGCTAAGGGGCGTGTTTTATAAAGTTAAGCGTTTTATTAATTTTGCTCCAAAATCTTAAATGGAACCGTATAATTATTTTATTAAATTCAGAAAGTAGATCAAATTTGCAACAAAATATGTTCAAACCGCATGTCGATATCTTTTTTCGTTTAACAGTTATTGCTTAAAGAATATTTTATTAACGAATTTATTAAAGAAACAAAATAGGTAATTGAGTTTTCAAATTTTTTTTTAAGTTTCGTAGTCAAGCATGCCATGGAGAAATAAAAAAAACAGTTTAAAACTTTGTTCTTATTTTCATTTAATCACAACAATAATGATAATAACGCTTTTCTGTGTCGCCTGTGAGTAGGTATTAAATTTCAAAAATGTCTAATTTCTTAGAAGGCCGTGAAAGACTTGGTTGACAGTTTCTATGGAAACGGCGATTTTTCACAAATAGATGTTAATGTTTTAATTGTTATTTTATTGTTTGTTATGTTATATCATTATTGTTGTGATTAGATGAAAATAAGAACAAAGTTTTGAAACTGTTTTTTATTTGTGCATGGCATGCTGACTTACGAAACTGTGAAAAAAAAATTGAAAACTCAATTACTATTTTGTTTCTTTGATAAATTCGTTAATAAAATATTCTTTAAGCAATAACTGTTAAACGAAAAAGATATCGACATGTGGTTTGAACATGTTTTATTGCAAATTGATCTACTTCTGAATCTAATAAAATAATTATACGGTTCTATTTAAGATTTTGAGCAAAATCAATAAAACAGTTAACTTTATAAAACACGCCCCTTTTAAGCGAAGCGGCAAGAACTAAAATGGCATGGTAGTTTTTTATTTTATTCACCAAACCCTTCCTTTCTTGAACCAGACATTGATTAACTAAATTTCCGTTAAGTCAAACTTAAATTTCTAGAGTCCATAAAAGTTTAGCATCCCTCCACTTATTTTACGTCTACATAAAAGTCATTTATCAGAAGATGGACTAATGTGGCATTAACGTGAAGTATTCATTTCTAAACTATATTGGAAAATTTTGAGAAAATTGCATTTTTATACGATCAAGCATTTAGCTAGCGATGGACGTATAATTTGCAAATATTTCCAGCAATTTTTCTTGGTCATTTCCTCTGAAGGATTTTTTTCCCAAACTTCTACGATTATTAGTTCCTGAGATACTTGGTACCTCGTCACCCTTATTGTCACCCTATACATGTGTCCACTTCACAAATTTCAAAGATGAAATAAAAAAGAAAATAGCCTTCAGAAATTATTTACTACTAACATCTAGACACGACTTTTGAAAGACCCTTTTTTGTAGCTCCCTTTGATATGAATTCATCTATTGGCTAAATTCAAGGCGTTTAGTAGTCGATCATCACCTTGATTTTCTATAGAACTTTAACCTAGTACTATCAGCATTTGTCTTCTAAATTCAAATGAGAAATAATTGTTTCATTGCCATTCGATTTTTGAAAATTTTCAAAAATCAAAATGCTCAAAATATTCTAATCAAAATAGATAGTTTATCTGATGTTAAGATTTATAATCAACTGACCGCGAAATATTTAATGATGAAGATTGAATCTTTGAGGGAAAAATTTCGCGCATGCTATAGATATGTCAGATGCAGTTACACATTGTAGAGGAAGCCAAGTGCTCGAATTGGATATTTGGTGTTCTGGTTCAATTCCCGAAGAGGTGAAACAACCCTTCTGATATAATAAAAATTCATCCATAACACCTAGTAGTTGACCATCTCCAGTACTTTAATTATTTATAATAGAAAGTTGATCTTCAATTTCGATGTTAATATTCTAATGTTAAGAAATATCTTTTATATATGAACTCTCTGTAGAATTTTACACGAATATGATAATCCATTAGTTCACCGAAATCCCAATTGTTCTTTTACCCATTCCTGAATGATTTTACACTTATTTATTGATGATATTGAAATTTATTTTGCTGACGCTACCATTTTTTCACCATCACCTTTAACGATATTTTTGCTTTCTATCGGTGATCTCTTTGATGTTAAGTTCATGAACATTCATCCAACTAGAACAAATATTTGATTTTCTTTTAAAAATTATATATTTTTTTCTCTCCTAAAGAAAAAAGACAAATGTAGTATATAAAGAAAGAAGGAAACTTTTGAATAATTAAAAGAGAGTCCTGTAAGTTCTAAATGAATGATTGTATATAACATGGTCCCAGGCACTAATATTTTATCTATTTCCCCAATATATTAAAGTTAACTTCTAAATTTCTTTTCGTTTTTTATTCAAATTAATGTATTATTTTGATGCACAATATGGGTAGGTGCGACGGAGCTATTTTTTAATATACCACCTTAAAAATAATTTTAAGTTTGATGTTCAGATTAATTATATGTTAAGTTTGGAACACTCTTGCTAAAATTAGAAAATACTTTAAGAGTATATTAGAGGTATAATCATTCTCAGAAGTAAAGTAAATTTAGATAATGACATACTCTTTAAGACACCAGTATAATAATCAAAGGTTGGGGGGAAGTAAATAAAACCTGGAAGGCAGTCTTGGAGGTTTTAATATTGTAGTTTAAGGATCCATGTAGGTTAACACATATTATTCAGGATTGATACAGGTTCATAATGGAAAGAGTTTAACAAAAATTAAGAATATATTCAAGGGTTGAATCGAAATCATGGATCTTATTTAAGAAACTTTTCTTGAAAAGTGAACCTTATTGAATCCGATATTATATGTAATCATTAAGAGAAGAAATAGGAATGAAATAATTAATTAATTAATTTGTTTCAAATTTCATCGGTGAAGTGTTGAAGAATGTTAAGCATATTATTGAGCTTAATCAAACATTAAGATGAGATTGCTGATTCTATTTCATTAAATCTATGTAGTACAAGCTTAAGAAGAGGGAAACATTATTAAATGAGATCAGACAAAATAATTAACACTTAAAAAATCAGTATTATTTTTAATTTTTTCATACCTAAATAAGTGAGCTATACTTATATTAAGATTAAATCGAATATAAAACTTTAGCATGTATTAAGATTTTAAAATATATTAAATATCAAATATTAAATATTAAATTTTTTATCAATGAGAACAAAATGCTATGGAGAAAACCATCATGGGGGGGACATCTCTTCGAAATATATAGAATTAATAAGTACATGTGAAATACACCCCCAAAAATCTTTTGACAAACAATTAAACAAACATATTCGTATGCGTAAAAATGATTTTATTCCCCATTGACTAGCGCCTTTCTGGTTGCTGGTTTTCGCCAATTATTTGTACAAAAAACTTATTAATTATTTATCTAACGAATTTTCTTTTTTTGTTACAGGTGAGGATGAAAATCAATTAATCTCTGACTTCTTCTTTACTTGTAAGATAACATTTATTTCATATTAATAATAGATTTAAAAGTTTTATTAAAATAATACCACGAGCGTAAAATATCTGTAAAAAAATTTATTTCGAGACTATAAAAGTAAACAAACCGAAAGCATTTATTAAAAATAGTAGGTATATCCTTTTTGGTTCTAATAGAGATATAACATAGTCTACCCCAGGGGTGGCTATGTCGCCTTAGAAGTTTACAGTTGTCGTATTTCATCAGTTATTTCTTTTACTCCCCTATGCAAAACAGATCCCTATGTCCATATTTACTAACACCGATCTTGATGTAAGAAGGTAGATAAGATTTTGAGTTGTATGAAACCTATAAAATCGTATGTAAAAGATTGGCCCCCTCTGTTCTACCCTAAAACTTTGATGGGCGGGTGGAATATTTTCTGGGCAATATGTTGAATAAAAGGGGTGAGGTGTGGAAATTATATAGATTCTATTTAAATTATATTCAATACATATCTTTCAAATTACATTCTACAATATTAAGTCGAGGTAATTAAATGGATTCTATAAATATTTATACATATACATACATATTTCTTGAAGATATTTTGTCGTTAGCTTTGTCATTGCATGATTAAAATGAGAAGAAAAAAATTCTCTATTCAAAGGATAATGACATTTCGCCCATTAGCAAAGGAATAATATTATTTACTACTACTTGACACCCTCGAAACCTAAATATTTACTTTGTTCGCCTGAGAAGGATAAAAAAAAACAACAGTAGACAAAACGGTGTCTAATTTTCCAACAAATAGAACATGATGATAATTGTAGTTATTATTATTATTATTATAAGTATAAGATGATTATTATATAAGCGATTTTAAGAATTGCGTAACCTAGTGGTCCTAATTTGTGAATTATCCGATGTCATCATGCAATCGCCTATAACTGTTCCTCTCACTCGCGGTAGTTCCATGGTTAGTTCTTAATAAGAAGAAGAAGACTCAACGGATCAATTCGTCTTCCCTATATGCTTAATTGGTTAAAGAGCGATAATGCTTTTGAAGATTTATTGTAAGTGAATTAACGGACTTGGCATCAGCCATCAATAAAAGTTCAAGTTAAGTACAAACAACAAGTGAAAACAACAAAAGCAACAAATATCATTCTAGAAAAACTAGTTTTTTAATCATAAATTTTACATTAAAGAATTATTTTATCTCCTACCCAAATAGGCAACGTAAAAATATATATAAGATTTTTTTATTAAAACTAAAAACTACATTATGCATTATAAAATGTATTTTTTAATAAATAACAAATATTCCCAATAAAAGTTTACGATATACAAAGTTTAGATCACTTCATTTGTAATCATATCATTCTCAGTTCATCACTAGACTTCCCCACAGCACTTAAAAACGACTCTAGCTAGATGTTGAAACATTGTCCATTCTGATGAGCTTTTCTCAATAAAAATGTTCATTCTATGTGATTTCAGCGTGAACTTTTCTTTCAATAAATAACATAGGCACTAAAGCATCATATCTGCAATCATTTTCAAATACCAGCGTTGAGGCAGACAGGCATGCAGATGATCATGTGATCAAAAACTCCTTTTTGTGTATATAGGTACTTGATATTTATTTATAAATCTATCAAATAGTAAATCAACATGTTCTATTAAACAATTCAAACATCAAAGCTTTATATTATTACTAAATTTAATATATTATTGGAGGACAAACTGAAATCCAAGACTGGTACAATCTCAACAATGATGTGGCAATTTTTTTCTACCACTTGATTAAGCTACAAAATTAAAACATAAGACAAAGATATAACTTATAAATACAAACTATTATGCAAATCCCAGCTTGTTAGAAGGTCTTTCCATCCAACAATTCGATTTTTTTGTGATTTTCTTTATTTTTATTTGAAAATGTTTAATCCCAAAAACTAATCAGTTCCTTGTCTTAGAAATACAAACATTTTGACACCAGAATGAACACTAAGAACTTCTTCTCTTGAGTTATCGTGTCTACAAGAGAATTGAACTCAATAGTTCAGCCGTGAAGCTTGCTTCCGAGTAATTGGGAAAGGTAATGGAAAATATTCCAAGTGTGAATTATTATTTTTTAAAAAACATTACTTATGAAAGGGAGAATAGCAAAGAAAAATTAGAAATAGGTCACATCCAAATATGAAATAAGTATATAACTAAAAGGTACTGATTTAAAAAAATTAAAGCCGGCTAGAGCGTGAATCTGACCACCTCACCTCAATAAAGAGAGCCGTTGGTCACGAACTTGTCCATTAAAAAGTTGTGCTACTAATTTGCTTTGAATAAGTAATATTTACTAGGTAGTCTATGAATACATTTTATACGATATATTCGTGTATAATAGGTTACGAAAAATTATGCCAAAATTATTAATAAGAGCGTGAGTGATTAGGCGTGTTGCAAAAAAAGTAGATTTTTTCAAATTCTGCTTGATTATCAATTATTTTCTTTAATGGGTGTAAATTTTATACCTATTTATTGGAATTAATGGAGATCTGTTAATTTTAGACAGGCCAAGAAAGTCTGTACGATTATTTTTCAAAATCGGTATGCTTATCAAAAATTATATATACTAGTATATCTTCTTTGACGGCAAACAATTTTTCTCGGTTGAAATTAATAGAGGGGAGTCGATTAGGCAAGAATATTTAAAACGCCGAAATACTAAATATAAGAGCAATGAAATTTTTAATCTAAGTTAGTAATTCGACAAAATTACAACAAAGATTTAGTTCAAACTGGCTCACCTTTAATACTTATTCTGGGTTTTCCTTATTAAAAAAAAGTGGGGGGGGGTTTCCAAAGAAGGGAGGTTATAATTATAAGTCACTTGACAAAGGAACGGTATTTTATTTTGAACCCCACAAAAAATTTGACTCTTCACAGATTAATCCTCCATAGATCATGTGATGAAAATTTTTTCAATTTATTAATTGATTTAAAACCACTTTTGATTTCGGGTAAAATAAATACTTGGGTAGGATTTATAAATTTATTATTTTTTAGTTTTAGAGTTACAATACTTTGACATACCCAAGCGTTCCGTTTTATATTTGTATGAAACCCTAAAAAAGTCAAAACTCGTTAGTGACCGAAAGTTCGCATGGATATTCCTAAATCCAAAAAAGGAAAAGATAAAATGAACCATAGTATTGGTTCTTTTTCATTGGTTTAAAGATCAAAATTTCGAAAAATATTGTAATTTTTAAGAAAAATCTAGTTATTTAGGTATTATTAATATTATGTGTGTACAAGATAAAAACAGCGACCGCTATTGCAATTATATACTTATACGTATTTAGTAATTTGTCGCAAGGAAATAGCATTTTGATGCCCGGATACAATCATGTTTGTTCGTGTCTCATCAAATAATCATTTCAGAGAAAAGTACAAATTTATATTCATTCTTGAGGGTATATAAGTTTACTAGGCCAGATCTCCGTCCGTTAATTAAAACGGCTAAAGATAACTTTATTCAAATACTTATTATAATGTTCTTTTTCTTGATTTTCTTATATATATCCAATACAGTTATAATGTGAATCAAATGGGAGATGAACAGATGGCATCATTGCTGACATAACAAAACAGCTAAATATATTTGTTTGCCGATTCATCCTCTTTAGCTTGTTTAAAATTCGGATAAGAATAAGAATAAAGAGAAGGTGCATACAATATATTACAGTTAGCATAGCAGATTAGAACGGAACTCATATGTCTTGTTAACTATATTTTTATATGAAAGATATTAATTTGCCGATGGTAATAGATTCAAATTTACTAGAAAATCATAGATCAAAGATGGTGTCATCTATTAAATCCGATGGAGTGGAATATTTTTAATTATATGTCAGAGGGGTTGTTTTTCACCCCCTCGGGAATCGAACCCGAGTGCCAGTAACAGCAATCCGGGCCACCTGGCTCACCTGCGGGATACGAACCTCTCTGACATATGCAAACGCGTAAAATATTTTACTCAAAGATTGTTATCTTAATTTGTAAAATTTCGCTATATAGTGATTCTAAATTTAAACATATAGCCATGCCATATAATTTAAATAAAAGGTGGTTGAGTGTTTCGAATTTTGAAGAAATTCAAAATTCGAAGGGCAATGGAATGACTTTTCCTAATTTAATATGAAAGATATTAATTTGCCGATGGTAATAGATTCAAATTTACTAGAAAATCATAGATCAAAGATGGTGTCATCTATTAAATCCGATGGAGTGGAATATTTTTAATTATATGTCAGAGGGGTTGTTTTTCACCCCCTCGGGAATCGAACCCGAGTGCCAGTAACAGCAATCCGGGCCACCTGGCTCACCTGCAGGATACGAACCTCTCTGACATATGCAAACGCGTAAAATATTTTACTCAAAGATTGTTATCTTAATTTGTAAAATTTCGCGATATAGTGATTCTAAATTTAAACATATAGCCATGCCATATAATTTAAATAAAGGTGGTTGAGTGTTTCGAATTTTGAAGAAATTCAAAATTCGAAGGGCAATGGAATGACTTTTCCTAATTTAATATGAAAGATATTAATTTGCCGATGGTAATAGATTCAAATTTACTAGAAAATCATAGATCAAAGATGGTGTCATCTATTAAATCCGATGGAGTGGAATATTTTTAATTATATGTCAGAGGGGTTGTTTTTCACCCCCTCGGGAATCGAACCCGAGTGCCAGTAACAGCAATCCGGGCCACCTGGCTCACCTGCGGGATACGAACCTCTCTGACATATGCAAACGCGTAAAATATTTTACTCAAAGATTGTTATCTTAATTTGTAAAATTTCGCGATATAGTGATTCTAAATTTAAACATATAGCCATGCCATATAATTTAAATAAAGGTGGTTGAGTGTTTCGAATTTTGAAGAAATTCAAAATTCGAAGGGCAATGGAATGACTTTTCCTAATTTAATATGAAAGATATTAATTTGCCGATGGTAATAGATTCAAATTTACTAGAAAATCATAGATCAAAGATGGTGTCATCTATTAAATCCGATGGAGTGGAATATTTTTAATTATATGTCAGATAATAGATGACACCATCTTTGATCTATGATTTTCTAGTAAATTTGAATCTATTACCATCGGCAAATTAATATCTTTCATATTAAATTAGGAAAAGTCATTCCATTGCCCTTCGAATTTTGAATTTCTTCAAAATTCGAAACACTCAACCACCTTTATTTAGAATTATATGGCATGGCTATATGTTTAAATTTAGAATCACTATATCGCGAAATTTTACAAATTAAGATAACAATCTTTGAGTAAAATATTTTACGCGTTTGCATATGTCAGAGAGGTTCGTATCCCGCAGGTGAGCCAGGTGGCCCGGATTGCTGTTACTGGCACTCGGGTTCGATTCCCGAGGGGTGAAAAACAACCCCTCTGACATATAATTAAAAATATTCCACTCCATCGGATTTAATAGATGACACCATCTTTGATCTATGATTTTCTAGTAAATTTGAATCTATTACCATCGGCAAATTAATATCTTTCATATTAAATTAGGAAAAGTCATTCCATTGCCCTTCGAATTTTGAATTTCTTCAAAATTCGAAACACTCAACCACCTTTATTTAAATTATATGGCATGGCTATATGTTTAAATTTAGAATCACTATATCGCGAAATTTTACAAATTAAGATAACAATCTTTGAGTAAAATATTTTACGCGTTTGCATATGTCAGAGAGGTTCGTATCCCGCAGGTGAGCCAGGTGGCCCGGATTGCTGTTACTGGCACTCGGGTTCGATTCCCGAGGGGTGAAAAACAACCCCTCTGACATATAATTAAAAATATTCCACTCCATCGGATTTAATAGATGACACCATCTTTGATCTATGATTTTCTAGTAAATTTGAATCTATTACCATCGGCAAATTAATATCTTTCATATTAAATTAGGAAAAGTCATTCCATTGCCCTTCGAATTTTGAATTTCTTCAAAATTCGAAACACTCAACCACCTTTATTTAAATTATATGGCATGGCTATATGTTTAAATTTAGAATCACTATATCGCGAAATTTTACAAATTAAGATAACAATCTTTGAGTAAAATATTTTACGCGTTTGCATATGTCAGAGAGGTTCGTATCCTGCAGGTGAGCCAGGTGGCCCGGATTGCTGTTACTGGCACTCGGGTTCGATTCCCGAGGGGGTGAAAAACAACCTCTGACATATAATTAAAAATATTCCACTCCATCGGATTTAATAGATGACACCATCTTTGATCTATGATTTTCTATATTTTATAATTAACGAGATTTATTACTGAATCAGAACAATATTAGAACTTGAAGAATATTTAATCTTTCTCTTTATTTATAGTTATTTTTTTATATTGAGGATTAACTTTTTGTTATTTCACTGACATTTGAAATTTTAGGATACATAAATAGTTAAACACGGTCAAACTACGGTTTGCGACCTTCTTGGACTAGGAATGTGGTTCACATTCTGAAAGAATTTGGATTTTTCCTTTTAAATAAATATATCAGATGGACAATTACCATTTTTGTCAATCCTTTCGAACATTACAATGCTTTTTTCAAAATTAGAGCAATTTTCATTAAAAACCTTTCCAAAATCAGCGAGCGAAATGTTAAAATTTTTAATATAAAACTTTTTTTTATTAACACTGCTTGTCAAACCAGAAAAGAATCCATCTTTATTTTTATTTTAATATATAAAATATATTATAATTAATAATCCTTTCGTGCATTTTAATATAGTCGTTATTATAATGTGCATGCACATTCTAATAACTTATTAAAAATTAAATAATTTTACTTTTAAATTTTCAGTGTTTGATTTGTTATTATTAGTTTATATTTTAACAATTTAACTAGAATATTCTGAACGTATTTAGAGTGTAAAAGAGAATTTAAATAAGTAAATAGTAAAAGTGTAGGTATATTTGAATAAAACGAAGGAAAAAAATCATTAATGGAAGATGTGTAATTATGTAAATTAGAATTCAGTGTGATTGGCACCGACAGGTAAAACACACATTCACCTGCCGGAAAACAAACGTACATAATTAATGTATTTATGTAGCTACTTATATCTGTATTCACTTACGGACTAATATTTAAATTAATGGCAAAGTAAATAAAAAAAAAAATCCGCTTCTTAAAATCTCTTCGTAAATATCAATTTAATTAAGAACAATTTTTGAATCTCTGAGAGGAAACATTAAAAATTAATATAAAAATCAATTTTCCAAAAAAAAGTATTATAGATTTGACTTGCTAGGAAAAAATCACGAAATTATCTTTTAATGAATATGAGCTAAAACTATGGATGAATTTGATTATTTATTATGTTAGAAGGGTTGGGAGTCGGGTTGTCCGAGCTAGCTAGGGCGCTAGGTCCGATTTAGCATCGTTGATGACGATGTTCAAGCGGGAGGCCCGGGCTCGAGCCTGGCTAGCATATAAAATTTCGACCGGGTAAAACTCGGCCCCCTCACTAACCCTACTAACACTTTAATGATGTGCTATCTAAATGGGCTTTGTTCCCGATGACAATAAATAAAAAAAATGTTAGAAGGGTTGAATTCATACCCTTTAGAATTGAACCCAAGTACCAAAAGGCAATCAAGCTCTCTGGATGTCATTCGAGGCGAAACCAATCTGTAATAAAAAGCATCCACCAGTTCAGGTTTTTAATCTCTAGATTTTTTCCAACTAAAAATTAAAGTTAGATAAAAAATACTTATGCATAAGGCCGAATCAAAGATCTTATTTGATGTTTGATTACATGTTGAAAGAGATATCATTCCCCAGGAAATCAAGCCCATCAGTCAGGTTTCGTATTTCGGACGTTTGACTCCAAAATGTGCCATCGCCAAAGATGACATTTTCGGAATTCCAAGCCCTTCACTTGTTTCTAGATTCTAGACTAATAAAAATAATTTTTAAGAAAAAAATAAAAACCGACTTCAAAAAATTATAATGCAACAAATAAAATACAGTAAAAGGTATAAAATAATTATTATCTTATTTAGTTACAACTAAACGACGAAATATTAACATGAAATTACTTTTTGAAGTTGGTACCAAACAAACTATACCTATAAGCGGGCATACCCTCCAAATGTACTAAGTAAGATCCGTCGAGTGCGATTCATAAAAGGTATATGTTTGGCACCAACTTCAAAAAGTAATTTCATGTTAATATTTCGTCGTTTAGTTGTAACTAAATAAGATAATAATTATTTTATACCTTTTAGTGTATTTTATTTGTTGCATTTAATTTTTTGAAGTCTGTTTTTATTTTTTTTCTTAAAAATTATTTTTATTGTTCTCTTTTTAGTGATGATATCATCAGAACTTGACCAAATTAATATGACACCATCCCTAAGACACCCCCTATCGGATAAAAAAGAAACATCGAAATCGGTTCATAAGCAAAGAAGTTAGGTCTAAAAAAACCTAATAAAAAAGGTCTAATACCTATGAAAAAAATGGGACCAATCGGAAGGTAGGCTGAACCCAATGCAAAAAAAAATTCAAAATCGGTTCACAATTGGCGGAGATAGGAGGTAACATAGGCACAAAAAAAAAGAGAACCTCCTCCTTTTTTGAAGTCGGTTAAAAATTAAATCGATTGATTAGTTTTCTTGATCGCTTAGGCGGAGAATCTGGGCATTGCCCTAAATTTCAGTCTAATAGAAATATCTATATGAAATATTTATTTAGGACTTGGAATCTATAGTTATAATATTAACCAGAAGACATAATCTTAAATTTATTATTCTTTATGGAAGTTAACTCGTATTCTCGATAAAACATAAGCCAGAACTAGGTTACATTTACCTTAACCATATTCAACTTAAAAAAAAATTAAAAAAAGTTGACATCAATTTTTTTCTATTTAAGTAATAATTATTAATTCATTATTATAAATTTAATTATAAATCATTTATTAATTTATTCCGATGAATAAAGAAGTTATCTCGTAAAATTTTATTAAAAAAATTATTAATAATAAAAGAAATGTCATTGAATCTGATTAATGTAATGTATGAATGGAATTAAATGAAATAACGGAGTGTTTGACTCCATTGGCAATTCAGCAAAGTTGCTATGGAAATTACTAAACGGGACCCAATTTGTTCAACGTTCAATCCACAAAGAAACACAGGGTCAACCGTGCGAAATCACATCCAGACGAGAATTTTTAGTGTTGTCATTTTAATGGATTGTAAATAAAATAATTTTAAATGAAAGGTATATTATGATTACATCACGAATTCATCATAATAGGGTAGTCAACTCTAAGAATGTTTTGATGCATTTTCATCACGAATTGAGATAAAAATAACTCGTCAAATAAACTATTAAAAATTTTGAAGCTATTTTTTGTTATAGTTAGACCACCCGTGGTGTAAATAAAATATTAATTGAAGTAATCCGTTATGTAATAAATTCTTATTTTTCATTTGTTTTACACTAACAGATTTGGTTCAATTTTCGAAAAGTGAATTGTAATGGGGACTCAAAATTTGGCTATGATTTGAAATTTTAGAGTTCTTCACTCTTAAAAAGTTTAAATCTCTTCATCCATAAGAAAATCAGGCAGCTCCGGTTATACATAATTACCGAGGAAAAGTGAAAATTTTGAATATTAATGTGAAGATTCGATAAGCATACAATTGCACAAAAATTTATGGGTTCTGAATCGATTGTGCGATCATAAAAAATAATTTTTAAGAAAAAATAAAAACCGACTTCAAAAATTAAATGCAACAAATAAAATACACTAAAAGGTATAAAATAATTATTATCATATTTAGTTACAACTAAACGACGAAATATTAACATGAAATTACTTTTTGAAGTCGGTACCAAACAAACTATACCTATAAGAGAGCGTACCCGCCAAACGTACTAAGTAAGATCCGTCGAGTGCGATTCATAAAAGGTATATGTTTGGCACCAACTTCAAAAAATAATTTCATGTTAATATTTCGTCGTTTAGTTGTAACTAAATAAGTTAATAATTATTTTAACCTTTTAGTGTATTTTATTTGTTGCATTTAATTTTTTGAAGTCGGTTTTTATTTTTTTTTAAAAATTATTTTTATTTTTCTCTTTTTAGTGATGTTATTAATAGTGATCATATGATCAGAACTTGGCCAAATTAATATGACATCATCCCTAAGACACCCCTTTCGGATAAAGAAAGAACCATAGAGTATATAGAGAGGAAGGCTCCATAAGGGCCCTATGTATTTTAGCGTATACGAGTTACAGAGCTCTCTGGCGGGTCGTATACTGAAGCAAAATGGCGGGAACCGCATCTCATCGAGAAAAATTTTGGTGACGTCACACAGCGGATGATTCAAAATAATTTATCATGAGCTTATATACAGGGTGATTCACGGTCGATGGGACGTTATCCGTTTTATGTAAAACGGAAAGTCGGATTTTTCTGAAAATTTAGCACCTTATATTTTCTTATCTGTTCTATCGATCTAAAATATTTTCAGCCTTGCGACGTTTCGGCTTCCATTGAAAAGTCACAGCAACTATATTTTTTAGATAGATAGAACAGGTAAGAAAATGTAAGGTGGTAAATTTTCAGAAAAATCCGACTTTCTGTTTTACATAAAACGGATAACGTCCCATCGACCGTGAATCACCCTGTATATTAAAGAAAAAATTATTAATTGTTTTGTAATTAAAATAAATACAAATCTTTAAAATATATATATAATAAAATCGTACTTTTATTAAAAAAAAAACTTTGGCAAATAATTAATGTAAAGATTTAAGTATCTTTTTTGAGTTTCTTTTTTGAAAATAATTTAATTAAGATTCAGGGACTTTGAGGGACTAGGAGGAAATTCATATATAAAATAAATACTTGAAAATAATTTAAAATTAACCATTTTTTTATTTAGACCAAAAAATGACATTACAAATATTTTAATAAATAAATACAATCTTTTCAATGGAATTTTTGTGATTCGCATTCGCCAACATTAGTTATTTGAGGAAAACCTTCAAAGAATCACCTAGACACTTAAAAAAATAAACAATATTTTTACTTTATTTTCTAATTGAAATGATCTTTTTTTTATTAAATTAAAATAAGATATATCTATTTACCTATAAAATATAGGCTATTCTTTATTTTAATAAAAATATGTATATATATGTTGTGGCTTCTGGCACAAAATCTAATCAAGAGCCGGTGTTTGGAGACCTGTGGACGGACGGCTTTAATGTGGATACGAAATCACTTCATTCTGGAGAATCTCGCTGCAGACGTCGTGGATATTTTTTATAAATTGTTTTTGATTAAAAATTGTCAGAACATATAAAGAAATATTTATTATTTTCATGGATATCAGCAAATTGACACCAGCGTTTAGCTCTATAATTAAATTATACAAGAATTAACACATAAAAATCAAAGAAATAAATTATTAGTTAATTTTAAATAGGTTACTTACATTTCATTGTTTTTAGGGCGTCCAAAAAAAGTATGTTCTTTATCTGATTTTGTGTCGCGAAAGCAACCTTTCACACAACATTGACGTCGAGAACTAGCCATATTTAATGATATTTTAATCGATAAATGTGCACGTTGGAAAATTTTCTAAATGAATGTTTGATAAAAACAAAGCCTGTGGAATCTTTTATCTATGACAAAAACAAAATGTCAGACTGAATGTCATGTGACAATATGCTCTATGAATGGCTCTTAAGGACTAAGAGTTTGAGCATGACCCGCTAGAGAGTGCTTTTTCCAAATACGCAAGCTTTCCTCTCTATATACTCTATGGAAAGAACCATCGAAATCGGTTCATAAACAAAGAGGTTAGGTCTAAACAAACCTAATAAAAAAGGTCTAATACCTATGAAAAAAACGAAAACAAAATGGGACCAATCGGAAGCTAGACTGGACCCAATGCAAAAAAATTTTCAAAATCGGTTGACAATTGGCGGAGATATGAGGTAATATAGGCACAAAAAAAAAAAATTCAGTCGAATAGAGAACCTCCTCCTTTTTTGAAGTCGGTTAAAAACTGGAGCTCACCGACTAAATTCATCTAAAATGAGATTTGTTATTAAGGGTTTAGTAAAAATAAAATAGCCAATCGTATTGTAAAATCTACTCTTGGGTGAACGACACGACATTCACTTACACATCCTTAGGGGCCATTACCACCGGTTGTCAAATGCTGAAACAGAATATAAGAAAAGTCTATTCTTCCCATTTGTCTTTAAGCAATTGTTACTGTTTTTTATGATTTGTACGTGATATCGCATAAGTAACTCAAGAATTTTCAATTTACCATTCTTCAATCTTTTGTTTTTTTCATGACATAATGCTTTAAGAAGATGGCACTGAGGGAGTTGGTCGATTTGCATATGAATCGGCTGTTTTTTGCCAGACATTATTATTCCACGACATGTTTAGCTATTAATTTTTTAATATCTTAAATGGAAATATCTTTTGGTTTTTGACCTATGCATATGAGAGTGTCATTCTGAGTCACTGAGTTAATTTCGCCCATCGGAATATACCTATACATTCTCACATAGATAAAATAAACTGTCAAGTATGATTAGATAATAGATTATTCATTAGTTCATCCAAGCAAGCGTGCTTGTAACCTTGAGACATTGAAAGTGTTTGGAAAGTAAAACAATTAATATATTCATTCTTAGATAAGAGTCCGCCAATGGAAGTATTGGGTTACAGACAATGCCGGATGGCACGGAGATGATTGAAGTGGCAGGGGTTCCCAAACTTTTCCGACTCGCGGCGCCCTTTTTCACTTAAAATTTTTCCATGCCACCCTATTATATATTATATAATATTTATTTTGACCACACCATGCGCGGATCCAGGGTGGGGGCGACCGCCCTCCCTCCAAAGTATTGGAGATCAACATTTTTTATATGTTTATTTAATTTTTTTTTTTTATAACATTAAATTTTAAAATTGAAGAAAATAAAGTTCTATGTGGGGGGCGGCGTCTCTGCTACCCCCCCCCCCCCCCCCCCAAAGAGGTCTGGATCCGCGCCTGGACCACACAGGAGGGTGCCTCCTCTTACAACAAATAAGAAGTTTACAAAATTTGATCTATACATTGGGGGCAATATTTATGTTTCTCTCTCTCTCCCTCTCTATTTACAGTAGTTGCATTAATCTTAGTATTCTATAGATATGTCAAAAAATCGTTTTGATAAAAAACAATAAAAAACTAAAAATATATACAAAAATAAAAAAAAGTAAAATAAGTAAAAGTATGTCTAATCGTAAGCAAGAAGATAAAAATAAATAATAAATAAATGTTTATCTTCTCAATTTTTTGTCTAGTCTTGCTTCAATTAATTGGGAAACTTCACGGCGCACCTGGGAAGAGGCCGCGGCTCCCCGGGGCGCCGCACGTAGTGTGCTATTGAAAGTTTCGATCAGTCCGGCCAAGTTTGGTGGTTGTCTATCCGCCCTATTTAAGATGTTTAATATATCAGTAACCGTGGGGGTGTGCGCTTACGCTATATGCGGATAGGGTTACTGATAAGGCTATCGAATAAATTCGATAGATATAGCAGAATTTCGCTTGTTGATCAAGATTAATAGATGACCTTGGAGCCCCCTGTGAATATTTGTGGTGATTATGAGATAGGAGAGTTGGATGGATCTTATTCAGCAATAAGAACACAGTTGATTTCAGATTTAGTATAGCTGATTTTAGCAGTATTCAAGGTTTTAATGAATCGTGCTTGATTTAGCACCAGATAATTCAGTATCAGCAACAATACAACAATTTTATAAAAACAACACAATTCGATTATTCTTTATAAACAAGTTGTTTATAATCTTATTATTAATTAGTAACAATGCTCTTATAAAACCACAATCTTACTTATAAACAGATCGTTTATAAGTTATATCTATTAAGTAACAGTATTCACCAATATCAATTATAATTTCTATTTATAGAAATTTCAAATAAATGATGTATTTTATAACAATGTCAATTTAAAACTATTTATAGAAAAATCCTTTTATAAAGGTGTATTTATCAAAATATCAGTTTATTGTTATTATTTATTAGAAATTTCAAAGATATTTATTTGATCTATAATTAGATAAATTTTAATGATTTATTTATAAATAATCTATTTTTAGATTCTATTTATAGTTGATCTATTTTTAAATTCTATTTATAGAATTAAGCTATTAATAATTGTTTAATTATAGAAAGTTTAAAATATTTTATTATACCTTCAAATTTTATTGATTGTTATTTAGCTCCATAATAATGGAAATCTAATTTTAATAACAATCTATTTTTATTATACAAATTCTATTTATAGAATTTTATTTCAATTGTTGTAATTTTATTTTCATTGTTGAAATTAAAATTTCATTGTTGTAAATTCTATTTATAAATTTTCTAATTGTTGTAAATTTTATTTATAAATTTGGACTACAAATAGATTTAAAAATATGGAGGGATAATGTTCTCCTTTGAGATTAATTTTATTTTGAATTTTTCAAAACTTCCATTTATAGACATTCTATTAATAGCTTATTATTTATTTATAACTTTTATTATTAATAGCTTTCTATAAATAAACTATTGTGCTATTTTTATATTTTTAAAAATTTATTTTTAAATTATTTTATAAATTTTCTATAAATATCTTTGATTTGATTTTAATATCCTTTAAATTTATTTTAAAATTATTTTTCTTTTCAACAATAGATTTTCTATAATTAGCTCTTGATATATTTTTGACTTTTTAACTTTGATTTTTTAAATAATCTTTTTAATAAGTTTTATTTAAACTTTACTTTTAAAATTGATTTATTAATAGAATATTCTATTGTCTATAGTCTAGAAACTATTACTCTTTGGTTTTAAAATAACTCCATTTTAAATTCTATTATTGACAACATCAGTATTGTTATAATTATATTGTTGATTAATTAATCAGTTAATTGTTTATTATTTTATAATCATGCAGGTACCTGTCTTATTTTATATAGGCCTTGTTTACTATTTATTATTAGTTAATTATTTTGTTTATATTTATTTAATTATTATCAATTCTTAATCTAAGCTCTTAATTCAATATTTCATTCTTTTTATCTGAAATATTTTTATGCAATGTTCCTTTTCAAAACAAAACAATTTAAATTTTTCTATTTTCTAATTACAATTCATGTTTACAGGATAGTATTTTATTTAATCTGCTTCTAACAATCCTTTTTTATATTTCCTTTGACGTTTAATCATATGTTTAAATAAAATTTCAATTATTTATTATTCTATTTATTTATATCAACTATCTAAAATAACTCGAGATTACATTTATATTTTCAATTCAAATTAATAATATCAAAACAAAAACAAAACATTTCCTTAATCTTCAAATAGGCTTGATTTATTAAATTTCCTTTTAATTTTAATAATTTTCTCCTTATCTAACTCGCTTTGTTTACCTTTTCAAAACTCTTTATTTCTTAATTTATTTATTATGATTCCTATTCAATTTTATTATCTCTTCAAATTTCTCAGTACAACACCAAAACAAATCGTCGCGCGTTGAAGCGAGGCGTTTGATTTTCTTGGAAAAAACACAGCGTCGCTAGATCATCTCTTCTGATCGTTATCTGCTTCAGCCCCCTTGAGATACTCTGTCTTTTTTTATCCTATTTCCTGGACCACGACTAATTAATCTCCTCTTTTACTCCTTTTTCCAATTTTTCCTTATCTATTCTCTATTATCTGCGTGGCAACAGAGATCCCTGCTTCTTCGCAGATAAACAAACTTACAGATAGATCATGTAGACGAAGTTCAAATCCGCGATATCAAAACTTGCCACACTCGATTACACATTAATATTCTTTAGTATTGTTATTATTAATCAATTAATTAATTATAAAACAGCCTTCATTGAATACTTCTAGGAAATGCTCTCCTACTAATAAACTTATTTAATTTTTAAATCATTTATTATTTTATTGTTACTTTGGTTAAATTTATAATTTAAATAATTGTTAATTATTATCCTAAACATATGATCCGTTTAATTATTTCAACATTTTACTTTAACATATTACTATTAACTTAAATTTCAATTAATTTTATAATCATTATCTGAACTTAACGTTTCCATTATTTTACTTTAATTTCTATTGTTACAATTATTTGTATTATTTAATTAGGTTATTTATTTTTATAATTACAGTTAAAATTAATTTTGAATACATGATAGAGCTTAGGCATCATTTGATTGTTTATTGGACTTGGACCACGAGATAGTTAGTTGAACCCTTTTTAGCATTTGTTAATATAACTAATCACTGGCACGTGTTTAAGTACTAGATAGTTAGTGTAATTTTGTTATTTGTATAATGTTTTATATAGTACTTATCAAGATACAAGGTGTGAACAAGCCGCTTGGTTCGGGTCTATTCAGGAAAACGTGCAGTCTTATCCGGGCTTGGCGTCGTTCCCTTAATTCGGTTATTTGCGTAGATTTTTGCAAATCGTTCACTGAACACTGTACTATGGGCTTGATGAACACTTTTGTAGTTGTTATACTATGAAAACTTTAGTATAAATCACGATTACGTTGGATTATTAAAAGTATAACAGGTGTTTCTACTAAACTCGCTGTCCGTGACCTTGGCCTCCATCCAAGTGACCCACTCACGCTCAACCGATTTCCGGTCACTGATTCCTTTTTCATTCACTCTGATGGCAGCACTAATCAAAGACTGATCACTCAGTGTCACCTATCTCCCATAATTTGAATTATATTCAAATTTGAATATTTAACCATCATTCGAATCAAGAATACCGCTATTGCTCTTATAAATAATTAATTAAAATACTAATTTTGATGATTAATTAATTAATAAAAAAATGAAAAAATTGGGCATGCAACATATCCCCCCCGGAAGTTTGGATGAAACAACACCGTTATTTCAGTCGAACTTCCCTATCTACCTTCAACCAATTTTTTTTTTGTTTGGGTAGTTGGGTGTTGTCGGATGGATGTAGGATAATGTATGCAACTCAATGATTTTCAATTTCAAAACAAAAACAGACACCTCATTCAACTTGATTGGCTTTTTGCCCAATACAAGTTGTTGATTCAGATTCTTTCTTCTGAAATGTTCGAACCGTCTTGGTTCCTAAATACTAAATTTCCTTAACCTAACTATCCTATTTCTAAACTAAACTAATACCTAAAACTAAACTTAATTACCTAATCTAAACCTAAATAACTAAAACACTTACTATCTAACTTATTACCTCAGGGCTACTTATTTGAGTAGTCCCTGGGTTTCTAACTTACACTAATTTTCTTACTAACTATCTAAACTAAACGAAAACTAAACTAAACCTAATTATCTAACCTAAATACCTAAATAACCTAAACTTAACCTAAATACCTAACGTCAAATGTCTGTCTGGTCCGTCGTCTATCGTTGGTCAAAAAAATTGTTCTATTAGGGACATAACTTTAATTAAGGTCATTGTCAAAAAAAATTATCCTAGTCCTCTAAAAGGGGTGGAAATATTAATTGGCTCGTTTTGGAGGGTCAAGTGAAATCTCAGCCTGTTTCTTACTCGGTTTCTAAAAGAAACCTAGACCCTCAACTGTTAACGACTAGGCGGATTATAAGTTTTTAACTGTCTGATATTATATGTCCCTAATACTTCTTGTCGTATGCCTCTAATACTACAGGCCTTGTTTCCTACTCCTTCTATAACCCTGCCAAGTCCTCTACCAAACAAAAAGAATCCTAGGCCCCCTCTCCCCGGCCTCAGAACTTCTTGTTCTTTGTATGGAACTTTGTCCACGTTCTTGTATTTGGACTTCATTTTGAATTTGTTGCGGCCTTGGTATTTTCGTTTCATCCTTCTGGCCCTCTCTACCACTAGGGTATCGAGAGTCAATTCAGGATTCGTATTTAATTCTTGAAACTTGGGTTGAGTCGGTTTCGGTTTGGGTTGACCGTTGTGTAGCATGTACGGGGTCATTCCCTTTCCCGCATGCAAATTGATATTAAACAGGTATACCACCAAATTGCTACTTTTATCACAGGAATTGTGTTGACCATAACTGAAGGGAGGAAACAAACCAGATAGCTCTCTCATTATTCTCTCCACCGGATTGAGTTGTGAGTTTCTTATGGACGTTAGCCTACTCAGTATTCTGAGATCAGCTAACGTTCTTTTCTCGAGAGCACTAGAGAATCGCTCCCCTCTGTCAGTCAACACTCTTTCTGTTTTCTGTTCAGCTTGTTGTTCAGTTTTGGCGGCATCTACTGATTGTTTTGGTTGGTCGATAGACTCATCAGATAATTCAGGTTTACAGTCTGTTTCCTTTTCTGTTTGTATAGTAGGTAGTGTAAGTATTTCATCCCTGGTAGAAAATTCTTTTTCATAGGTGATGAAAGTATTGACACTTTCAACAATGCTTTTTAGATTGTAATGCGAACCAGAAATGGAGGTACTTTGGCGCCCAGCCTGTTCCCTGACATTATTCTTTTGTATCGTTCGTCTAAACTCCTGTGCCATTTTTTTGGCCTCGTTTCCGAGATCTTTGAGGTCTTGGTTCATTTTGTCATATTTTTTGTTTTGTTTTTGACATTGTTCCTGAGTTTGTTGGCTTGCTAATTCTTGTTTCTGAAATCGGTGATCTATTGCTTTAAATTGTTCCTGAGATTGTTCTTTTACTGATTGAAATTGTTCTTGAGTTTGTTGGCTTGTTGATTGAATTATTTGTTGCATCATTTGGAGTTGTTGCAATATCAGTGCATTTGGGTCTTGTGGTGGGATAGGGGTTAAGCTTGGGATGGGATGCTGTGGGTCTGGCCCTAGTGCTGATGTTGGGTTAGGGTTGGGTAATGGTTGGTTTGTACCCTGTTCTACTGGCGGAGTGATGTGCACTTGAGCTAATTGCTGTGGTAATTGCTCATCATCCCCCAATTCGCCCACTGTATTATCTAGCAGAGCATCAACCGAGGGTTCAGACTGTATAACGCTGTCTGCGTTTTCCTCAGTCGATGTCTCCCGCTGTTCCCTATACTCCCTGTACTGACTCTCCCCCATCTCCCTCTCTCCACTCTCATCATCACCATGTTGTGACATTTTGTTGTTGTTTATGTCACTCTTTCAAAGAATCACTCCAGGCCCTCTCTCCCGATCAACAGCGAAATCCCTGGCACCTCCACCAGATGTAACCTGCCCAAACTTAACCTTTGACTTACTGACACTCCAATAGCTCACGAAGTGTGCTATTGAAAGTTTCGATCAGTCCGGCCAAGTTTGGTGGTTGTCTATCCGCCCTATTTAAGATGTTTAATATATCAGTAACCGTGGGGGTGTGCGCTTACGCTATATGCGGATAGGGTTACTGATAAGGCTATCGAATAAATTCGATAGATATAGCAGAATTTCGCTTGTTGATCAAGATTAATAGACGACCTTGGAGTTCCCTGTGAATATTTATGGTGATTATGAGATAGGAGAGTTGGATGGTTTTTGGGTCAGTAAAAAGAACACAATTTATTTAGGTTTTAGATAACTGATTTTAGCAGTATTCAAGATTTTAATGAATCGTGCTTGATTTAGCACCGAATAATTCAATATAAGCAACAATACAACAATTTTATAAAAACAACACAATTCGATTATTCTTTATAAACAAGTTGTTTATAATCTTATTATTAATTAGTAACAATGCTCTTATAAAACCACAATCTTACTTATAAACAGATCGTTTATAAGTTATATCTATTTAGTAACAGTATTCACCAATATCAATTATAATTTCTATTTATAGAAATTTCAAATAAATGATGTATTTTATAACAATGTCAATTTAAAACTATTTATAGAAAAATCCTTTTATAAAGGTGTAATTATCAAAATATCAGTTTATTGTTATTATTTATTAGAAATTTCAAAGATATTTATTTGATCTATAATTAGATAAATTTTAATGATTTATTTATAAATAATCTATTTTTAGATTCTATTTATAGTTGATCTATTTTTAAATTCTATTTATAGAATTAAGCTATTAATAATTGTTTAATTATAGAAAGTTTAAAATATTTTATTATACCTTCAAATTTTATTGATTGTTATCTAGCTCCATAATAATGGAAATCTAATTTTAATAACAATCTATTTTTATTATACAAATTCTATTTATAGAATTTTATTTCAATTGTTGTAATTTTATTTTCATTGTTGAAATTAAAATTTCATTGTTGTAAATTCTATTTATAAATTTTCTAATTGTTGTAAATTTTATTTATAAATTTGGACTACAAATAGATTTAAAAATATGGAGGGATAATGTTCTCCTTTGAGATTAATTTTATTTTGAATTTTTCAAAACTTCCATTTATAGACATTCTATTAATAGTTATTATTTATTTATAACTTTTATTATTAATAGCTTTCTATAAATAAACTATTGTGCTATTTTTATATTTTTAAAAATTTATTTTTAAATTATTTTATAAATTTTCTATAAATATCTTTGATTTGATTTTAATATCCTTTAAATTTATTTTTAAATTATTTTTCTTTTCAACAATAGATTTTCTATAATTAGCTTTGATATATTTTTGACTTTTAACTTTGATTTTTTAAAAATCTTTTTAATAAGTTTTATTTAAACTTTACTTTTAAAATTGATTTATTAATAGAATATTCTATTGTCTATAGTCTAGAAACTATTACTCTTTGGTTTTAAAATAACTTCATTTTAAATTCTATTATTGACAACATCAGTATTGTTATAATTATATTGTTGATTAATTAATCAGTTAATTGTTTATTATTTTATAATCATGCAGGTACCTGACTTATTTTATATAGGCCTTGTTCAAATTATATTATTATCAGTTAATTATTTTGTTTATATTCAAATCATATTAATTCTTAGTCTAAGCTCTTAATTCAATTTTCATTCTTTTAAAATATTTTTATGCAATGTTCCTTTTCAAAACAAAACAATTTAAATTTTCTATTTTCTAATTACAATTCATTTTTACAGGATAGTATTTTTATTTAATTGCTTCAACAATCCTTTTTTATATTTCCTTTGACGTTTAATCATATGTTTAAATAAAATTTCAATTATTTATTATTCTATTTATTTATATCAACTATCTAAAATAACTCGAGATTACATTTATATTTTCAATTCAAATTAATAATATCAAAACAAAAACAAAACATTTCCTTAATCTTCAAATAGGCTTGATTTATTAAATTTCCTTTTAATTTTAATAATTTTCTCCTTATCTAACTCGCTTTGTTTACTTTTTAAAACTCTTTATTTCTTACTTTATTTATTATGATTTATATTCAATTTTATTATCTCTTCAAATTTCTCAGTACAACACCAAAACAAATCGTCGCGCGTTGAAGCGAGGCGTTTGATTTTCTTGGAAAAAACACAGCGTCGCTAGATCATCTCTTCTGATCGTTATCTGCTTCAGCCCCCTTGAGATACTCTGTCTTTTTTTATCCTATTTCCTGGACCACGACTAATTAACCTCCTCTTTTACTCCTTTTTCCAATTTTTCCTTATCTATTCTCTATTATCTGCGTGGCAACAGAGATCCCTGCTTCTTCGCAGATAAACAAACTTACAGATAGATCATGTAGACGAAGTTCAAATCCGCGATATCAAAACTTGCCACACTCGATTACACATTAATATTCTTTAGTATTGTTATTATTAATCAATTAATTAATTATAAAACAGCCTTCATTGAATACTTCTAGGAAATGCTCTCCTACTAATAAACTTATTTAATTTTTAAATCATTTATTATTTTATTGTTACTTTGGTTAAATTTATAATTTAAATAATTGTTAATTATTATCCTAAACATATGATCCGTTTAATTATTTCAACATTTTACTTTAACATATTACTATTAACTTAAATTTCAATTAATTTTATAATCATTATCTGAACTTAACGTTTCCATTATTTTACTTTAATTTCTATTGTTACAATTATTTGTATTATTTAATTAGGTTATTTATTTTTATAATTACAGTTAAAATTAATTTTGAATACATGATAGAGCTTAGGCATCATTTGATTGTTTATTGGACTTGGACCACGAGATAGTTAGTTGAACCCTTTTTAGCATTTGTTAATATAACTAATCACTGGCACGTGTTTAAGTACTAGATAGTTAGTGTAATTTTGTTATTTGTATCATGTTTTATATAGTACTTATCAGAATACTGTGTGTTAACAAGCCGCTTGGTTCGGGTCTATTCAGGAAAACGTGCAGTCTTATCCGGGCTTGGCGTCGTTCCCTTAATTCGGTTATTTGCGTAGATTTTTGCAAATCGTTCACTGAACACTGTACTATGGGCTTGATGAACACTTTTGTAGTTGTTATACTATGAAAACTTTAGTATAAATCACGATTACGTTGGATTATTAAAAGTATAACAGGTGTTTCTACTAAACTCGCTGTCCGTGACCTTGGCCTCCATCCAAGTGACCCACTCACGCTCAACCGATTTCCGGTCACAGATTCCTTTTTCATTCACTCTGATGGCAGCACTAATCAAAGACTGATCACTCAGTGTCACCTATCTCCCATAATTTGAATTATATTCAAATTTGAATATTTAACCATCATTCGAATCAAGAATACCGCTATTGCTCTTATAAATAATTAATTAAAATACTAATTTTGATGACTAATTAATTAATAAAAAAAATGAAAAAATTGGGCATGCAACA